>SNQJ01S0026008.1:72881-119339 GCA_010110895.2 Picea sitchensis
AATGTATCATAGATGCAACCATAAACAAAGAGATATAGTAATAAATGATTTCTAATAATGAAATAAATGTACAGAGACTGTAAAAATACAGAGTGAAAGACTCGCTAGAATGGTGGCAACTTATCTCTGAGAAGAGATGTGACAGCTACTCGCATTCGCAAGAAGATTATTACAATGAGGCTCTGAAGGCCTTTTTACAATAAGCAGGGATGCCAAAATCCCTATACATCCAAAAAACTAACCCTAGGAGATGAAGCACCAAAAGTCATGTGGGCCTCGTTTGGGTAAGTTAGTACATCAACTTCCCGAGGTCGTAACTTTTGCATACGATCTTCGTTTTAGGTGTATGATAGCCCATTGGAAAGGTATTGTCAAGGAGATTCATTTTAGGTGCAATATAGAAGGAACTTACATATTGAAAACATGTTTTCCCAAAAAAAACATCGTTTAGGGCCTCAAAATGGCCTCGGAAGTTAAAACCTGCTAAAAATAGTAAGTTACCAAAATTTCCAGAAAATTGTTTTAATCCATTTGGAAAAGGTGGGTGGCCACCGATATCCACCTGGATCAAGAACCTCAAGGCATGTGAAGCCAATGCATGAAGGCGTTCAACCCGTGTGCCAAAAGCAAACTTATAATGTTCAACAACACTCACACAGAAGGCACCGACTCCAGCCAAGTTATCAATCATCGCTATCCAATAGGGCGCGCCATGATCCCCTCATCAGGAATCATGCCGTCACCAGATGATGGACGCGTCCATAACCTTGTCACAATAAAACCTAATGCGACTAAGGACTCAAGAAAACCAACGCACTAGGAACCGAAAAAACTGACAAGGATACTACGCCCACACCCCAAGAAACCGGACGACAAGACACAAGATGACGTCGTTCGAAGGAAGCGCAAGCTAAAACACAACTTCTCCAACAACTCGACCATTCATCAAGTCTAAACTAGTCAATAATTACAATTTGTTTTGACATTGATTCCACTCTAAATTTAACAAGTCTAAACTATAAATTAGTCTTTAATTTACAATCTAATTTAACATTAAATACAAATCAAATTCGGTGAGCCTACATTTACAATTTAGTCATTAACTTACAATCTGATTAACCTTAAATACAAATCAAATTAAAGGTCGTCTATTCAATTAAATATTTTTCTAATCAAGACGGTTAATTAAAGGTTGTCTAAGCATGTTATCTTATGATCATAACTAAAAGGGGTGTTGACACCATATTTCACTGATCTATCAGTTGTCTTTAAAGGAATTAAAGTTTAAACATAAATAACTGTAAAAGGGTATAAATAATTGTACAAATCATTCGTAAGATAGGTGAGGAAGTTGGGAATTAAAACGTGGTATCTCCAGGTTAGGTAAGATATAGTGTTGTCATTTAATTATTTTAAAGGAATAATTAAGATCTGATACAACCGAAATAGTGTAAGCATGTAAAGGGTAAGTTATACAGCCGAGGGTGAAATCCAATAAGTGTCGCAAGGAAAAACTATATCGTTGTCTCAACAGAGTTAGCCAATTAATCGTTGGCATGCACTCCACTATCATAATGGTTTAAAAGGGGGGAGGTAATCATGCAGACAAAAATGCTAGCCCAAAATAAAATCGCAGGCTATGTAAACATGCCATAAGGATATATAAGAACACAGGAAATCACCATATCATATATTTTATAATTTTAAGGAATGAATCACGCCAACCACAGATAAAAACACAGGTAAAAGGAATAATGAAGCAGATAAAAACATAGATGTAAATGATTATAAGCAGATAAAAAAGAAGATGTAAAGGATGGATTATAAGCAGATAAAAATGAAGATGTAAAGAATTATGAGCAGATGAAACGCCTTCCCCAGGAAAATTCCATCCACAGGAATCAATGACATAAAGCAAGTCGTAGTCACTAATTTAACAGCCATCAACAAATCTGAAATTCGCAGTCAAGGATATCGCCATCATAATTTCGCTGGCAAATTCTGATCAATTAGAATATCACTGGAAATTCGAAATGAAATATTGGGCTAGGTAAAAAAACAAGGTCGCGATGATAACCCTTTAAAAAAAATTTAAACTCCTTAATATTAATGGACACTGGCAATAATGCCTTCAGGCGCAAAGCATAGAGTACATTTCAGAACGTAAGGTAAAACAAAATTTTGTTGTAACCCTCACAGTATCGAATATTTGGAAAAGGTTCATGAATCGTTGGGTTTTACATCACTTTTATCTGAGTAAAATAGCCTTCACAGTAGTGTATAATGCAGAGGATAAATGTCTGTGAGATGTATGAAGATGTCGGGCAAAAATCACCCCTAAAAGAGATTAACAAGCATAGGAAAATTGTTGGCCAGATGGGTTGGAATGCAAGACAAATTCTCCTTAAGACATCATCAAAATGCAGAGAAAATTTTGAAGACGATGTATTAATTTGCAGAGAGAAATTCACCAGGGGTGAGAAATAAAATTTCGGAGTAAAGAGATAAAGTAATTTTGTCCACCAAGACGTAGGTTAAACACAGTCTTAACTAGCAACGAAGGCAGTCTTAACCAGCAACAAAGGCAGTCTTAACAAGTGTCAAGCGCAATGTAATAAGAAACGAAATGGCTAAATTCACCAAGTAAACAAGAAATGATTGTTGTCTTAAAAAAAATGGCAAATCGCCAGAGCATTGTATCCCGCAATGAAAACGCCTTCATTATATAAAAAGCAAGAAATGTATCCGGCAAAGAGTACACAATAAATAAATAAAAATGCAGAGTTAAATTCATGGAATAGGAATGATAACAATGGCGGATTTACTAAACACAATAAGGTGAAAGGACCCTCAATCAACCAAGAAAAATTCAACAGGGGTAGACGACTGGCAGGAACATTCTTCACTCATCATCCTCGCACAGAAAGGCATGGCATTAGGATCTATAGGTCTACTAACACCGAAGTGACGACCATTGATCTGACTCCTGGATGACTTCCCAGGTGAGGACTGATGATCTAGGGATGAGGGTGAATTACAAAGCACAAACTCATCATAAATCAACAAACCATAGGACGGTCACAACATGCATCGAATCGAAAGCCAAGGAAATCAATCAATAGCGGGCTAAAGGCTATGGGGGACATTTAGTCATAAATTAAAATGCTAAGTCAATCATTTTCTTTACCCGATTAAACATATAGAACTAAAAGCGTAAATTATACTAATAATATATCATGCAGAAATAAAGGAAGCGTATTGTAGCCCAAGTAGCCCGCTCTGAGTTATTGTCCCACGTGCTCCATGCAGCTCCCACTTGTCGACCGATGAGACTTCACTGGTACCTCCCAACCAACGCTAGGGGTACTCTTCTTCCCCCTTAGCCCACCGAACCGCAAAGGGGCCACACACACTAACCAAAGAATCAACTAGCACCCAGCTCGCTCCACAAGGCCGAGCTACCACTCCTCACCGAGCTAGGTATCCCAACTCCCACAAGCTAAGTCAGTCAAGTCTAAAATTTTGCAGCGTAATGTTACGCATAACATAAGAGATCCATCCTCCTCCTCCTCCCTCCTTTATATAGATTTTCTAAGTCATTTAATTTCCCAAAATCCCATTTAATTCATTATTCAATAATTTAATTCATAATAATCCTCCCCGTACAAGTGTCACCCATCCCCTTCATTGCACCATAAATTAATTTCATTAATTAATTAATTACTCTTATTTCCCTCACCCACCTAAAAGCACTCCTAGAATCGCTCCTAGGTGTCCCCATATTCTCTTACAAGTTTTAATGACTTTCCCCCTTACTTATTTACTAATTGAGTTTAATTTAGAAAGTTCTTAAATGTTATATACCTTACTAAGTTAGACTTTTCGCATTTTCCTTGTGTTTCCCCTTTCTTTTTATGTTTCCCTCTTTTTCCTAGTTTCCTAATTCTTTTAAATTTCCCTCTTTCCCTTTTCCTTTAAAACTCAAATTGGCAGGTGTAGAAAATTAACTTTTTCCCTTTTTCCTTTTTAATTAATAAATTTTAATTAGCATAAGTGACAAAACAATTATTTCCCCTTTTACCCCTTTTTAAATTTTATCCCACAAAAGATTTTTATAAATTAAATGAATTACTTACCCCCTTCTCGTCACATGATTAATGATGATTATCATTATTATTTATTTATTTTTATTTTTATTTTTATATAAATAGAAAAAAAAATTGTATCACAAGTATCACTTAGACCTAGAATTTATTTTCCTAGGCTGGGTGACACTTTATTAGGGGAAATGTTTTAAATCTTTATTATCACAAAGTCCATCTAGGTTTATCCGTTTATTAATTAAAAACACAACGTTCCCTTCAGGACTCACTAGGTGCTCCAAGGGTGCCACTCGCCTCAATCTATTTCTCTTGCACGGCGTGCCCTTCAGGACGCACGACGTGCCCTTCAGGACGCACTACGTGATCCAAAGGTGCCACTCGCCTCTTTCTATTTTTCTTGCGTGACGTGCCCTTCAGGATGCACTCTGTTCTCCAAGGGTGACACTTTCCTCTTGACTGACTTGGTAGACATTAAAAACCCCTGGAGTCAATACTCCGCCAGGTGATCTTGTGGGAGACTAAGGGCCTCTATGGAATAAGGCCCCTGCCTTATTGTGCACCCCTTAGAATCATCGTGAGCGATCGTCACAGTCGACTCTTACGACATCGTGGGTCTTCTTGAACTAGGTAATCGTTAACCTATAGTTTGATCCATGGCGGGAGTGCTAGTAGGTTGTGGCAGGGTTGTTGTCCACACATCTCCCTCAACATCTCTGGTTATCGTGCGTGACCCCTTTACTCCACATGTGAGTCTGGTCGACAAGCTATCGTTATTCTTCATCATCAACGAATCATGTCAGATATAGTATCCATAATCATGTCATCTAATCTAATGCACAAATGTCATATATACAACAATCAAACCCCCAATAGTTCACTCCCTGACTCGATCTGGAGTCCAAGGGGTTCCATCGATGCCTATGCATCCTCGAGGTCCAAAATATTGCACACTCGAGAAAACCGAGTCAATAGCACCTATCTAGGTCAATAAAACAAAATAACATGTCGTCAACCCACAACGCCTCATAGTCATAATCAATGCCCAATAGTATAATAATATGGATCACTTGCAAGAAAGTGTCCTCAAAGAATAAGTTTTCTTAGTGCGTGCAAGAGAGGGATGTTACATACACCCCCTCTTGGTCTAAAATTCGTCCCGAAGTTTCATAGTATATAAGTGTCGTAATAATTTGTATCACAATATCATAAGTCTATCTATCAAACAAAAATGGAAACTATTGGCGCATATCATATGCGTCCTCCTAGGTCGCCGAGTGCGGACTATAGTTGTTCCACTAGACCTTGAATTGATCTACTGTTCGACATCGTAGTTGTTGAATGTGATGATCCAGGATGTGGATCGGCTGAGCCATGAGTTCCCCCTCGTCTGATACCTACAAGGAACTCATGTCAATAACATGTGTAGGATCACTAATATAATGTCTCAAAACATATACATGAAAAACATCATGCATACGCCTCAAAGAATCAGACAAGGATAGTCGATAGGCCATGGGCCCCTTCCTCTCCATAATATCGAAAGGTCCCATGAACCTAGGAGAGATTTTATCTCCCTTTCCAAACTTGATCGAACTCTTATGCGGTTTTACCCGCAAGAAAACTCGATCGCCAAATTCGTAACTACGGTTGACACGGTGCGCATCGGCATAACTCTTATGTCGATATTGTGCTTCTTTAATCCTTTTTCTTATTGTTTGCATTTTATCTTCCATTTCTTGGATCGCTTTTGGTCCCACCAAGACCCTATCCTCAATTCGATCCCAACTCAAAGGCGTCTGACACAGTCGCCCGTAAAGAAACTCGAAAGGCGCCATCTTAATGGTGCTTTGATAACTATTGTTATAAGCGAATTATACCAGTGGAAAGAATTCTTCCCAATGCTTTTGTTGGTCCATCACGTACATGCGCAACATGTCCTCCAAGGTCTGGTTCATTCGTTCGGTCTACCTGTCAGTCTTCGGGTGATACACAGTACTGAAGTTAAGTTGGGTTCCCAAGGCCTCTTGGAAACTAGTCCAAAATCATCCAGTAAACATCGATCCTCGATCGTATATAATCCTCTTAGGCACGCCATGCAGCCTCACAATCTCACAGATGAAAACTCTGGCTATGTCAGGTGTCTGATACATCGTACGCACAGGAATAAAATGAGCACTCTTCGTCAGAGTGTCGACTACTATGAAAATCGAGTCGTGTCTCCTTGCCATCAGTGGCAATCCAACAATAAAATCCATCGAAATAACCTCCCATTTCGATTCCAAAATAGCATGTGGTTGTAGTAATCCTGTTGGATGTCTATGTTCAGCCTTTACCTGCTGACATTCTAGACATCTAGCCACATAGTTGACTATGTCTACCTTCATTCCCTTCCAGAAGAATAAGGGTTTAAGGTCTGCCCTCATCTTTGTGACTCCCGAGTGAGCCATGTATACCACTCTATGAGCCTCGTTTAGGATCAATCTCCTCAACTCGTCGTTCGGTGGTACGTAAATCTGATTTTTAAACCTCAATAATCCATCGTCGTCAAACGTAAATCCTTCAAATCTTGGTACCATCATTGTGTTTTGTCCGATAAAATCCTCGACCTCTTTGTACCATTCATCATCACGTTGTAAGGTTAGAATATTTTCACGTAGATTCATCTGAAGAGGCAACACCGAAAAGATGTGTGGTCTCCGACTCAATGCATTTGCCACTCGGTTCACTATTCATTTTATGTAATAAATCTCTAAATCATACTCGCTAAGAAATTCCAACCAACATCGTTGTCCCGCGTTCAGGTCGTTTTGCGTAAAGATGTGTTGTAGTCCACAATGGTCCATCTTTAGTTCAAATTTTCATCCAACAAGGTAGTGTCTCTAAACCTTCAAGGCATATACAATGGCTAACAACTCCAAATCGTGCGTCACATAGTTCTCCTCTTGCCTTCTTAGTTTCCTCGAGATGTAAGCAATCACTCGATCATATTGCATCAAGACTCTACCTAAGACTTCCTTGGATGCGTCAGTGCATACCAAGAATTCCACATCCATGCCAAGGACCTTTAGTATTAGTGTTGTTGTCAACAACTCTTTGAGCCTCCCAAATGCTTCCATGCATTTCTCGGTCCAAACAAATTTCTTGTTCTTTTTCTGCAATTCCGTGATCGGATTTTCTATCTTCGAAAATCCCTCGACGAACCATCAATAGTATCCTCCTAAACCCATGAAGATATGCACTTCTGAGACATTCATCGGCCCAGGCCATTCCATAATAGCCTCGACCTTTGCTGGATCCACGGTGATACCTTCGTCGGAGATGACATGCCCTAAGTAGTGAATCCTCAATTGATAAAACGAGCATTTGGAAAACTTCCCATATAATTTGTTCTCTCGCAGACACTATAGTACCAAGCACAAGTTCTCTTCATGCTCCTCCATCGTCCGAGAGAAAATAAAAATATTGTCAATCAATACTTGGACGAACTTGTCCAAGTACTCGCGGAACACCCCATTCATCAAACTCATAAATACCCCGAGGGTGTTTGTCAGTCCAAATGGTAAAACAATAAACTCGTAATGTCCAAACCTCATCTTAAAGGCGGTCTTAGGGACATCATCCTCCTTAATCCATAACTGGTGATAACATGATCGCAAATCGATCTTTGAGAACACCGTCGCACCCTTCATCTAATCAAACATATCATCAATCCTCGGAAATGGATACTGATTCTTGATCGTTGCCTTGTTCAATTGACGGTAGTCAATACAGAGCCTCCACGACCCATCTTTCTTTCGTATGAATATAACAGGTGCACCCCACGGGGACACACTTGGACGTATCAGTCCCAGGTCCAACAAATCCTTCAGTTACATTCTCAACTCTTGTAACTCCGGGGTCGACATCCTATAAGGCATTCTTTCTATTGGTTCAGTCCTCAGTTTCAGGTCTATGATAAAATCCAATTCCCTCTCTAGCGGCATTCCAGGTAACTCCTCTGGAAAGACGTATGCAGACTCTCTCACCACCGGAAGGTGTTCTAAACCTTTCGTTACTCCCTTTTCTTTTAATGCAAGGATCGCATAAATATTACATCCCTTGTGCATGCTCTTTCATAGTTGCAAGGAAGAGATGAACCTTAGGGAAACTCCCTGGTTCCATCCTACAATCACGCGTCTTTGTCCCTCATCATCGACCAAGCTCAACCGTTTTGTCTTACAATTAAGTATCGCCTCATGCGATTCCAGCTAGTCCATACCAATCATGACGTCATAAGATCCTAAGATCGTGACGTATAGGTTGGCCCTGGTGATAAACTCTCCCAGGTTAAGGTTACAACCCGTAACGTTTCCTCCAACCTTTTTTTCGGCTCCCGAAGCCATCTCTACGACGCTAAACTCATCTTGTTCGACTGCCTTTACCTTAATCCTTTTTAGCATTGCACTAGAAATGAAACTCTCGGTAGCATCGGGATCTATCAAAATACTAAGGGTCTGGTCAACAACGGTACCTGACATCTCGAGCACAGTCGACTAGTGCTCTGCCTGGCGGTTATTCACCGCTGCATGAATCTGATGTGCCTTGCCCATATCTCCCACGGTAGTGGGTCTGGCTGATATAGATGCTCTAGTCCTCTCCACAGGGCAGTCGCGTTGGTAGTTTGGCTCCCCACACATCCAACACCCCTTCTTCAGTCTAGTACTCCTGGTACCCGAAGTAGAAGATGACAGCCCACCAGCCTGGAAGCCTCATCTGTTCTGTTGAATAGACCTAAATTGTTGCTGCTACGGTCGACGTTGTTTTTGATGTTGTGCTCCCTGATAAGGTTTTCGTTGTTGAGGCGTCGGTCGTTGAGGTGTAGTGAAAGTGGATACCCTCTAGAAGCCATGATATCCTGCCATATGTTTGGTTGTTGTCTGATGCTTCTGCGCAACAGATGACACCTTCCCTCCTGGTCTTGCTGGAGTCCTACTCTGACCCCCGCTGATAAGCTCCTCCTCTACTATGAGGTCCTTCTAGATGGCATCATGCAAAGTCTGAGGCATAATAATCCTAACCTTTGCATGTATGTTGCCATTAAGGTCAAACACGAACCTGTTGACCTTAATTTCCTCAGTATTAATATGTCGCGCATACCGAAGCAACACCATAAAATGGGCCTTCTACTCGGGCACCGTACGACCACCCTGTTGTAAGGCGTTGAACTCATTGAGATGACACTCAATGAGTTCCTCTGACAGGTACCTCTCTCAGAACCTTCCCATGAAATGTCTTCAATGACCATGTTCAGCTGCGGTAGGAGCGTATTCCACCAAAGAAGAGAGCTTCCCTTCAGTTGAAAGACCGGCATGCAGACCTTCATGTTGGAGGTATAGTCGCTAAGTGCAAAGCACATCGCCATATTCTCCAACCATGCCTCGAGGGCTGCACCATATGGGGCACCAAAGAACTCAGGATGATAACCCTTTAAAATAAATTTAAACTCCCCAAGATTGATGGACACCTGCAATAACACCTTCAGGTGCAGAGCATAGAGTACATTTCAGAACACAGGGTAAAACAAAATTTCGTTGTAACCCTCACAGTATCGAATAACTGGCAAAGGTTCATAAATCGCTAGGTTTTACATCACTTTTCTCTGAGTAAAATTGCCTTCACAGTAGCGTATAATGAAAAGGATAAACATCTACGAGATGTATGAAGATGTCGGGAAAAAATCGCCCCTAAAACAGATTAACAAGCATAGGAAAATTGTTGGCCAGATGGGTCAAAATGCAAGACGAATTCGCCTTAAGACATGATGAAAATGCAGAGAAAATTTTACAATCGATGTATTGATTTGCAGAGAGAAATTCGCCTGGGGTGAGAAATAAAATTTTAGAGTAAAGAGATAAAGCAATTTCATCCACCAAGATGTAGGTAAAATGCAGTCTTAACCAACAACGAAGGTAGTCTCAACAAGTGTCAAGCGCAATGTAATAAGAAACGAAATGCAGACAACGAAATGGCCAAATTCGCCAGGTAAAAAAGCAATGACTCTTGCCTTAAAAAAATGGAAAATCGCCAGAGAATTATATCCCACAATGAAAATGCCTTCATTATATAAAAACACAAGCAATGTATCTGGCAAAGAGTACACAATAAATAAATAAAAACGCATAGTTAAATTCATGGAATGTGAATGATAATAATGGCGAATTTACTAAACACAATAAGGCGCAAGGACCCTCAATCAACCAAAAAAAATTCAACAGGGGTAGATGACTGGCAGGAACATCCTTCGCTCATCATCCTCGCACAGAAAGGCAGGGCATTAGGATCTATAGGTCTATTAACACCGAAGTGACGATCGTCGATTCAGCTCCTGGCCGACTGCCCAGAAGAGGATTAATGAGCTAGGGACGAGGGCAAATTACGAAGCTCAAACTCATCATAAATCAACAAACCATAGGACGGTCACAACATGCAGGGAATCAAAAGCCAAGAAAATCAATCAACAGTGGGCTTAAGGCTATGGGGGAAATTTAGTCATCAATTAAAATGCTAAGTCAATCATTTTCTTTACCCAATTAAACATACAGAACTAAAAGTGTAAAGTATACTAATAATATATCATGCAGAAATAAAGGAAGTGTATCGTAGCCCAAGTAGCTCGCTCTGAGTTGTTTTCCCACTCGCTCCTTGCAGCTCCCGCTTTCCGACCAATGAGACTTTACTGATACCTCCCAGCCAACTCTAGGGGTACTCTTATTCCCCCTTAGCCCCCCGAGCCGCAAAGAGGCCACACACACTAACCAGAGAATCAACTAGCTCCCAGATCGCCTCGCAAGGACGAACTACCACTCCTCACCGAGATGGGTATCCCAACTCCCACAAGCTAAGTCAGTCAAGTCTAAAATTCTGCAGTGTAACGTTACACATAATAGAAGAGATCCATTCTCCTCCTCCTCCCTCCTTTATATAGATTTTCTAAGTCATTTACTTTCCCAAAATCCCATTTAATTCATTATTCAATAATTTAATTCATAATAATCCTCCCCGTACAAGTGTCACCGATCCCCTTCATTGCACCATAAATTAATTTCATTAATTAATTAATTACTCCTATTTCCCTCACCCACATAAAAGCACTACTAGAATCGCTCCTAGGTGTCCCCATATTCCCATACAAGTTTTAATGACTTTCCCCCTTACTAATTTACAAGTTGAGTTTAATTTAGAAATTTCTTAAATGCTAGATACCTTACTAAGTTAGACTTTCTACTTTTTCCTTGTGTTTCCCCTTTCTTTTTATGTTTCCCGCTTTTTCCTAGTTTCCTAATTATTTTAAATTTCCCTCTTTCCCTTTTCCTTTAAAACTCAAATTGGCAGGTGTATAAAATTAACTTTTTCCCTTTTTTCTTTTTAATTAATAAATTTTAATTAGCATAAGTGACAAAACAATTATTTCCCCTTTTTAAATTTTATCCCCCAAAATATTTTTATAAATTAAATGAATTACGTACCCCCTTCTCGTCACATGATTAATGATGATTATCATTATTATTTATTTTTTTATTTTTATATAAATAGATAAAAAATTGTATCACAAGTATCACTCAGACCTAGAATTTATTTTCCTAAGCTGGGCAACATTTTATTAGGGGAAATGTTTTAAATATTTATTATCACATTATTTGTCCTAAGTCCATCTAGGTTTATCTATTTATTAATTAACAACGTGACGTACACTTATAAATTTTACCTAAGTACACTTAATATTAAGGTGTAGATATAACAATATCCCCCCTTAAGTACAACTTGAGGAAGAGTAAAAGTGAGGTTGATCCTTTGAAATCAATATAGACACAAAGGCCAGACTAGGTACTCATGTATAATTGAGAGAAACAACATAAAATGAATATCTCTATGGACACTAATCCCTCTCATTAGAGTTAATGGGTAGCTAGTTGTTGCAATCGATTCACTCAAAATAGGAATCAATACTCTATATGAGACTCTATAAAGAAAATTTGATCTCAAACAAAATGATGAATCGTGAAGATGTTGGAACATCAAGCATTGATGGTTCATCATACTTCTCATGGGTTCTTTCAGTCGATAGGTCGACCAACATATGGATATAGTCAGTCATGTGATTGACCAACACACTACATTAGTCGATCAAGTAATTGACATGTCTATCAGTCAGATAGTCCACCAAGAATCGAAGATAGTCAGGTGGTGGATCGACCAACCCAACAATCGACTACGATTTGGATGTGTAGGTTGTCATGTTGAGCATCCTTGTAGAGTCATCTCAATAATGCATATTTGGCGGATTCAACACTAACAATTGATGGTTACATGTGGAAAATATCTTCCTTATTATATGGAAGTTGGTTATATATTGAGGCTATAAAAATCAGACTCCTTAGGTCATTATCATCATGGATATCAAGGGATCAAGATCCAATATGCACTTAAATGTTTTGATCAAAATGCACTTTTATTAAGTCTTCTAATGGTGTCTTTGGACATAGCCTCTATCTTCAAATTTTTTGTTACTCTTCGATTAATTGCAGTTTTGTGTCTTATATTTTCATGTTGTGTTCTACCCTATTCCCCAACATGGTATCAGAGCTGATGGTTTAAAAACTTGACCTATTATCTACAAACCTTTTTGAGTCGTATTGCATGTGTGATTGACTATAGTTCGATGGTTTTCCAATTGGAACCTATAGAAATAGACCAATTTCTATCTAGATATCAAAGATGGATTCAAAGATTGATCCTATTTTTTTGAACAGATCAAATTATGTAGTATGGACACCGAATATGGAAACCCTACTAAAACGAAAAGGACTAGACTATATATGAAGGTTGTGATTCCAGATCCAACATATTAGCAGGAAAATTTCATTGTTGATGGAAAGAAGGATGAGGCTATAGGTATCATCGCGACCTACATCTCACATGAGATTTAATTTCACCTCAGTGGAATTGAATGCCCTAATTAATTCTGGAAGAAGGTGAAGTCGGTGTTCAATCGAGTCAATGACATCCATGTCATGTAGTTTGAAATTGGGTTCATGGGGAAAGAGTTATTAGAAGAAGGATGGAAAACTCATCAAGCTAGTCCTGATGAACTTGAGAACATCATTTAATGTGTTCATTTATAATTTTCGCACCAATTGGAAAGAACACAAGGAAGATAGTAAAAATTACACCTTTGAATCTTTTTGTGGTATTTTGATTACTGATTAGAACATAATTCCTTAAGAAGGAAAGATCGGTCGTAAACACTAGACCAAATTGCTCAATGGAAAGATCAAGATAGATCCTATGGATAGAGTATGGTTTGATGCCTCTACAAAGAAACCTATATATCGTGACCAGAAACCATAGAGACAGACAAATGCACCCTAATGTAGTCAAAATAAGAATACATGTCAGTACTGTGGAAAGATTGGACATGTAAAGAAAGTTTGTTGTAAGAAGAGAGATGGTTTAGAGGAGAAAGTTAAACTTCTTGAAGCAGACGTTTCCATTGTATGTCGACCCAATGATAATTTCACCTTCCAAGTTGGTACTTCTCAAGCCTTTCAATCTCATTCTGAAAATACCAAATTGGTAGTTGACTCTGTTTTCACTCATCACACGGATAAGGATGTGTCCTTGCTCACATGGTTGGATGAAACTAATGAGAGGAAAATATATGTTGTTGATGAATTTTCTCTGGATGTTGTTGTTCAGGGTGATGTTTCTTGTCGAGATGGGAATATTGTCAACATCTATCATGTGCCAAACCTCAGTGCCAATCTATTTTTGTCTCTCATCTAACACAAAAAAAAATATTGTGGATTTTTTCCAGATTGGTTCTATGTTCATGATTTGAAGAAAGGTAAGTCAATTTTCACCGGTGGACTTCTCGACCCGATGGACAGTTTGTAAAAATTTTGTTTCATGACTTGACCTAACACTGAACCAATTACACTTGTTTCTCACACTAATGAGAGAATTTTAATTTGGCATGAGTGACTCAGAAATAAATATTTCCAAAGTCTATAGGAAATGGAAACCTACAACATGGTTGTTGGTATACCAAAGGTGTTTTCCCTTAAAGGAGTCTGTAAGGGTTGTGCGCTTTGGAAGCATCATCAGGCACCATTCGACTCTGGAAAAGTGTGGCGAGCACACAACCTACCAAAACTGGTTCATATTGATGTTTTTTTCATCAATATACCTTCACTAGTAGGTACAAGGTATATTTTGACTTTCATTGATGATTTATCTCACTTTACATGGGTTTACTTTCTAAAGAATTAAAACCTATTCTTTGAGAAGTTCAAGGAGTTTAGAGCTTTTCCTAAAAATTAATATGTCTAACCTATCAAATTATTGATATTAGACAATGATGATGAGTATGTAAATCTCCCTTTTGAATAATACTTTCTTTGATATGGTATTGATTGGAAGCGGTCCCTTCCTCACACACCTCATCAAAATGGCAGTGAAAAATGCAAGAATTTGACATTAGTCGAAATGGTTAGATGTATATTTTAGGATAAATATATTCCTCGTCGCTTCTGGTTCAAAGTGGTATATTGTGCAATTTTTTTCCTCAATCGCATCTCGACTAGAGATGTTCCTTCCAAGACTCCATTCAAATGATGGTATGGGAAGAATCCCTTCGTTAGCCACCTCCATGTGTTTGGATATGTTTTCTAGGATCAAATTCCCAATTATTGCAGAAAGAATTTTGATGAAAAGATTCATGCTTGCACCATGATGGCTACTTTGAAGAGTCGAAATCCTATCAATTATTTGACCCTATAAAATGCCAAATCATTATCACATGAAATGTATGGTTTGATGAGAATTCTTTTGAAACATCCTGTACTACTGATCACACTTATTGACTTATTCTTTGAGGACACTTGCATGCAAGTGATCTGGTTATGGTACAATATGATTTTTTTTTTATTATGATTTATATATGATGATAATGATGTATTGTGAACTATTGACTAATTTCATATGTATATGTGTTGGTATATATTATTGATGAGTTCTCATGAGTGTGTAGGACACATGACAGGTTATGGATGTTGAGGGCGTTAATAGACTTCCTTTGAATATGGATTGACTTAGGGAGTGGATTGTATTTTGATTGAGTATTTCATTTTACGTAGATGTGATATATGATTGATTACAATATGATTTATGTATATGGATTATTGACATTGTTTTTGTTAGTGGATGCAGGCTTGACGATGCTTGCTAATCCGACTCACATAAGGAGTAAAGGGGTCATGCAAAGAAACTAAACATTTGAGGGAAAGGTGCAACAATGTTCCTATCATTTCCTACTAGCACTCTCATTGTGAACTGAACTATAGGTTAACGATTACCTAGTCTGAGAGGTATACAATGTCATGAGGGAAGACTTAGACAATCACTCACGAGAAAATCTAAGGGGCTTTCAATAAGAAAAAAATATTATTCCTTAGAAGCCCTTAGTCTCTCACAAGGTCGATCAAATGGAGTATTGACTTCAAGGGTTGGACAAACTTCCAAAACCAGTCAAAGGCGAGTGGCACCCTTGGAGCATGAAGGTGCATCTTGAAGGGCACGTCATGTAAATTAAAATGTGAGTCAATAAATCCATATGGCCTAGAGAACTTAATGAAATATTTAGACCTTGTTAGAACATAGTATTAATTAATCAGTAAATTATAAACTAGAAGCCTAACAAGAATCTAATCCTAAGTTTAAGACTAAATCTAAGTCTAAGTTAAAATGAGAGACTAAATAAAAATATTAAATAAATTAAAAGAATTGAGGTAAAATCAAAGTCTAGGAAAAAGAGTAATAAAAACTTAAAGGTTGGGAAAATTACATGTGTGTGCATGAAATTAATAAAAGGGATTTTAAAAATAGAAAGAAATAAAACATGAGAGAATAGGTGTACACATATAATAGAATCTTGAGTCAAACTACCACTAAGTCTAACTAAAAGAAGACTCCTAATCCAACACTAACTAAGATCTAGTTAGGGGACACTCATTAAATGAGAAATTTGGGAACAAAGGGGCAACTAAGAGAAAAAATAGGAACACATTGGGGAATGTGAGGGAAAATGGTTTCTTAATAAAAATAAAAAGGGTAATTACTTTTGCAAATTAGGGAGAGTGAGACAAGTGTGTGGGTGAATAATCAGAAATAAAATAATTAAAAAATTGAATTACTTATGCATGTGGACAAGTGTCATTGAGAATTTACCTATAAAATAAATGTGGTAGAAGGGATATGGATCTCACTTTTTCTTAGTAAGCTTGTGTTGCCAAAATTTTGTAGGACTGTGTTTTACTTGTGAGAGTTGGGAATCCAAGCTGGTGAAAAGAGTGGAAGTTCTTCCTTGTGAGGCAAGGTTGGGAGCTATTTTTTATGGTTTTTGTGTCTGGCCCCTTTGTGGCTCGGGGGGCTAAGAGGGAAGAAGAGTACCCTTAGCATTGGCTCGGAGGTATCGGTGAAGGTTGATTAGTAGGAAAGGAGGAAAAAGGAAAGGATGCAAGCTTAAGAAAGGAGAAAACACAATTTGGGATTGGAGATCTTCAACAACTACAACCTCTTTTTCTTATAGTATTTTATTGTATAATTATGTATAACCAATAGTTCACATGTTATTATTTTGGTAGATATAATCTATTGTAAATGAATAATTAATTTGGTTGCAATTGAAGTTCTGAGTTCTAGTATGTTGGGTTAAAATACTTACTCTCATTTACTTAATCGAATAGTTTGATGGGAAGAAAATAACTCTTACATAAATTTTGAAATTGTGGCTATTGTATCTGTGAATTGTTCAGGCTTGATTCCATTTATCATTATACAATTCTTTTGATTATGATAGAACCGTTGTTTAAGATCGAGGAAATGCTCATAATTCATAGAGCTCCTCGAATTAAATAATATGGTTGGTTGAGGAAATAATTAATGTTCACACAAGAATTGTCAATGTGAATTGTTGTATAACTTGTTTTAGTGGTTGACTTAAAATGCATCAGTATAATAGGACTTGCACATTATATCTAAATAATAGATTATGTTAGGGTGTAAATTAATTCTTATCATTATTAAAATTCCATGACTATTGTATCATCGTTCTTTTGGTCAATTGCACATTTGGAAATTGATTTCATTGGAAGAATTAGTGATGTGGAGTGCATATGATTAAAACACCTTTTTCATAGTCTTTTTAAAACAAGGATTTGGATAACAAAGAGGAAAAAAAACAAAACGTTATATTCACCCACCTGATGATGTATAGATTGGGTTGTTTCATTTGGTATCAGAGTGAGTTCAACCTTACGACATTGGACCGTTACTCCTTCCACTGTGTTAAATAGATGATTAAATGTGTATCACTAATAAATTTTCAAATTTGTCCATGCAGGTAATAATGGTTAGAGGAAGCAGGCGAAGTAGATGTTGTGGTGCGGGGTGGAGAGGTATGCCTCATTCGATTATATCCATGCTAGAGAGATCAAACCCTCATGAAGATGACAAGACCATGGAGTAGGAGCAGGTTGTTGTGGGAGATGTGGTAGGTATGATGAGATCCTTCTAGAGGATGTCAGAGGAATTGATCAACCATCTTGATCGAGAGGAGGGAAGAACATATTTTCCCAATGAGGGTTCACAACGCACTCCAGTAGGTAGCAGTAGGATACACAGAGAACTCGAGAAGCTGGAATTTCCCTAGTTTTGGGTGTCACGAATGGATTAGCCTTCGAGGCATGGCTGGAGAACATGGTGAGGTGCTTCACACTTCATGATTACACCTCCAACATGAAAGTTTGCATGGTGGTCTTTCAATTGAAAGGGAGTGATATACTTTGGTGGAAGACACTCCTACCTCAACTAAACATGGTCGTGGAAGATGTGTCATGAGAATTGTTTGAGGAATGATTCTAGGAGAGTTACTTGTCTTATGAATTCATTGAGCGCCATCTTAATGAGTTAAATGCCTTACAAAAGGGTACTCATATAGTTCTGGAGTATGAGGCCAAGTTCATGGAGCTACTTAGGTACACTCCACATATGAACATAAAGAAGTTAAAGGTCAACAAGTTTGTGTTCAGCCTTAACTTCAACATCCATGTGAAGGCGAGGATCGTAATGCCTCATATGTTTCACAATGTAGTTTAGAAGGCCCTCATAGTTGAGGAAGAGCTGAACAGTGGGGGTCAGGGAAGGACTCCTTCTAAACTGATTGGAAATATGACATCAAGAGTGCAACATCATCATACACCATCCAAAAAGAATTTTAGGCATTCAGATATGCCCAGAGGACCTATGTACTCGACACTGAGATGACAGACTCCTCAATATAGGACTCCTCATAGAGCACCACAGCAACAACAACATCGTTGTCCATAGAAGAAACAACATTTTAGGCTTGTTCAACATAATAGACTAGGATCAAAGATTGTTACGCCAACAACTTCTACTTCAGGGACCAGGAGAACTAGACCGAAGAATGGATGTTGGACATGTGGAGGCCCATATTACCAATGAGATTGTACAATTGAGAAGGCCAAAGTAGCTGGATATTTTGGACCCACTACAGTTCGATATTTGGGAAAGTCCCACATGATACATGCAGTGGTGAACAACAGCCAGGCTGAGCACCAATCCATGATTCTCTAGACATCAGGTACGATCACCAATAAAAAAAAATATTTTGATAGATCCAGGTGCTACAGAGAGATTTATTTATAGTGCAATGCTAAAGAGAATTAAAGTAAAGCAAGTCGAGCAGGACGAGTTCATATGCATAGAAATGGCATCAGGATCCAAACAGAAATTTGGAGAGAAGGTTATGGATTGTAGCATTAACTCAATGGGTGATGTTCTAATGAAGGCGAACCTATACGTCACAATATTAGGATCTTATGACATAGTAATAGGCATGTACTGGTTAGAATCACATGATGCGATACTTAACTATAAGTCGAAACAATTAATTTTGACTGATGATTTGAGACAAAGTATAGTAATTGTAAGAAGAAACTAGGGGGTTTCACTGAGATTTATCTCTTCCCTATAAATACAAAAGAGTATGCGCAAGGGATGCAAGTTATATGCAATCTTGGCACTCAACAAAAAGGGAGAGGAAGAAGGATTATAAAACCTTCCAGCAATATCGAAGTTTGCAGACATATTTCCTAAGGAACTACCAGGTTTACCGCTAGAAAGAGAGTTGGAGTTTACAATATACTTCAAACTTGGAATTGAGTTGATAGGGAGAACGCCATATCGGATGTCAATGCCTAAATTGTAGGAGTTGAAAATGAAACTGAAGGAATTGTTAAACTTGGGACTTATAGTCCAAGTGTATCATCGTGGGGTGCACGAGTTATTTTCGTGAGAAAGAAGGATGGATCATGGAGACTCTATATCGACTATTGTCAATTGAACAAAGAGACGATCAAGAACTAGTATTTGTTTCCAATAATAGATGATTTATTTGATCAGATGAAGGGATAAATTATGTTTTTGAAGATTGACTTGAGATTGGGATATCATCAATTATGAATTAAGGAGGAAGATATCCCTAAGACCACATTTAAGACGAGATTCAGACACTATGAGTTTACAGTTTTACTGTTCGGTTTGACAAATTCCCTGGCCCCCAGGGATATTCATGAGTTTGATGAATGGGGTGTTCCTCAAATACTTGGACAAACATGTTCAAGTACTTATTGATGACATATTGATTTATTCTCAGATGAAAGAAGAGAATGACGAACACCTGATATTTGTTCCACAATGTCTAAGAAAAAACAAATTGTTTGGGAAGCTATCAAAATGTTCTTTTTACCAATCAAAGATCATTACTTGAGACATATCATATCTAGAGAAGGTATCACTGTGGATCCAAAGAAAGTATAGGCTATTATGGAATGGCCATTACCGACGAACGTAAAAGAGGTACATAGCTTTATGGGTTTAGTAGGATATTACCAACGATTCATCAAAGGTTTTTTGAAGATAGCAAATCCAATCACGAAATTGCAAAAGAAAGACAAGAAATTCGTATGGACAGAGAAATGCGCGGAAGCATTTAAAAAGATTAAAGAGTTGTTAATGATGATGTCGATCTTGAAGGTCCCCGACATGAACAAACAATTCTTGGTATGCACAGATGCATCCAAGGAAGGTTTAGGTGGAGTTTTGATGCAAAATGGTCAAGTGCTCACTTAGATTTCAAGGAAATTGAGAAGGCATGAGGAAAAATATGAAACACACAACTTGGAGTTATTAACAATTGTATATGCCTTGAAAGTATGAAGACATTATCTGATTGGACAAAAATTTGAAGTAAAGACATATCACTGTGGATTGCAACATATATTTACACAGAGTTACTTGAACGCACGATAGAGGCATTGGTCAAAATTACTTAGCGAATACGACTTTGAGATTACGTATATTAAAGGAATGGTGAACAGAGTAGCAGATGCATTTATTCGAAGACCACGCATATTTTCGGTAATACCTCTTAATATGAATCTTCGAGAAAAGA
Source organism: Picea sitchensis (assembly GCA_010110895.2). Lineage (NCBI taxonomy): Eukaryota > Viridiplantae > Streptophyta > Pinopsida > Pinales > Pinaceae > Picea > Picea sitchensis. The sequence goes on from SNQJ01S0026008.1 coordinate 93,558, forward strand.
TTCTATATTTACATATTGACGATGATTGGTACAAGGAAGTTAAGGATAGTATTGGACAATATACCATGATGGTACCGAAGTATGAATGTTATTCATTTGACAATGACGGATTCTTGAGGTATACCAGTAGAATTTCCGTACCTCCTAACGAAAAATTTTGAATTTTGATCTTAAGCAAAGCTCATCGAGTTGTTTAAATGGATTATCCGGGAGTCATGAAGATGAAGGCAAACCTTAAGCCTTTATTCTTCTGGAAATGAATGAAAGTGGACATAGTTAGTTACGTGGCGATATGTCTAGAATGTCAGCAAGTGAAGGTTGAACATAGACATCCAACATGATTTTTACAGCCACACGCTATTCCTGAATCGAAATGGGAGGTCATTTCAATAGATTTTATTGTTGGATTTCCACTGACGACAAGAATAAACGATTTGATTTTTTGGTCATTAACACTCTGATGAAGAGTGCGCACTATATTTCATTATGTACGACGTATCAAGCGCCAGACATATTTAGAGTAATTGTTAGTGATATTGTGAGGTTACATGGTGTACCAAGAAGAATTATATATGATCGTGGATCGATGTTTACAGCACAATTTTGGACCAGCTTCCAAGAAGCCTTGGGAATGCAACTTAATTTTAGTACAACATATCACCCAGATACAAACGGGAAAAAAAAAAAAACCATATTTTGGAGCATATGTTGCGTATGCACATGATGGATCAACAAAAGTGGTGGGGGGACTTCTTGCCATTGGTATAGTTTGCCTACAACAACACTTACCAAAGTACAATTAAGATGGTACCATTTGAGTTCCTTTATGGGCGACCGTGTCAGATGTCGTTCATTTTGGATCGAATTGAGGATAGGGTCCTCGTGGGACCATAAGTGATCCAAGAAATGGAAGAACATATGAAATCAATAAGACAAAGGATAAAACAAGCGCATGATCATCAGAAGAGTTATGCTTATGCACATCGCGTTGTCAGTAGTTATGAGTTTGGTGACAATGTTTTCTTGTCGATAAAACCACATAAGAGTTCAATCAAGTTTGGAAAGTGTTATAAACTCTCTCCTAGGTTTGTGGGACCTTTCGATATTGTGGAAAAGAAAGGAACTGTGGCTTACTGATTACCCTTACCTGATTCTTTGAGGCGTATGCACGATGTATTTCATGTATCTGTTTTACGACATTATATTAGTGATCTGTCACATGTTATTTTCATGAGTTCTTTGCAGGTGTTCGACGAGGATGCTCTCATGGTGGAGCCAATCCGCATTCTAGACCATCACACTTGATAGCTACGACGTCGAATAATCGATGAGGTCAAGTTCGATTGGGACAATTATAGTCCACACTCATCTACATGAGGACGCATATGAGATGCATCAATGATTTCCTTATTTGTCTGATAGACTAGATATATAGATCTATGTAAGATACATTTGTTTATTTTCATTTATGTACTTTATAATGGGACAAAGTTTAAAATAAGAGAGGGTGTATGTAACATCTCGTACTACTAAGCACACTTATTGACTTATTCTTTGAGGACACTTGCGTGCAAGCAGTCCAGTTATGATACATTATGATTTTGTTTTGATTATGAGTTATATATGATGATAATGATGTATTGTGAATTATTGATTAATTTCATATGTATATGTGTTGACAAATATTATGACAACTTCTCCTGAGTGTGTAGGACACATGACAGGTTATGGATGTTGAGGGAATCAATGGACTTCCTTGGACTCTGGATTGAGTCAGGCAGTGGATTTTATTTTAATTTAGTATTTCATTTTACGCACATGTGATATATGATGGATTACAGTACGATTTATGAATATGTATTATTGACATTCTTTTTCAGTGGATGTAGGCTTGACGATGCTTGTTAATCCGACTCACATAAGGAGTAAAGGGGTCATTCACAAAAACCAAACATTTGAGGGAGACATGTGGTAGCATCACTATTACTGCCTACTAGCACTCTCATCGTGACCTGAACTGTAGGTTAACAATTACGCAGTTCGAGAGGTATAAGATATCGTGAGGGCATACTAAGACAGTTGCTCATGAGGAAATATAAGGGATTATTGATTAATTTCATATGTATATGTGTTGAAAAATATTATGAAGACTTCTCCTGAGTGTGTAGGACACATGACAGGTTATGGATGTTGAGGGAATCAATGGAATTCCTTGGACTCTGGATTGAGTCAGGGAGTGGATTTTATTTTAATTTAGTATTTCATTTTACGCACATGTGATATATGATGGATTACAGTACAATTTATGAATATGTATTATTGACATTTTTTTTTCAGTGGATGCAGGCTTGACGATGCTTGTTAATCTGACTCACATAAGGAGTAAAGGGGTCATTCACAGAAACCAAACATTTGAGGGAGACAAGTGGTAGCATCACTGTTACTGCCTACTAGCACTCTCATCGTGACCTAAACTGTAGGTTAACAATTACCCAGTTCGAGAGGTATAAGATGTCGTGAGGGCATACTAAGACAGTCGCTCACGAGGAAATATAAGGGATTATTGATTAATTTCATATGTATATGTGTTGACAAATATTATAACGACTTCTCCTGAGTGTGTAGGACACATGACATGTTATGGATGTTGAGGGAATCAATGGACTTCCATGGACTGTGGATTGAGTCAGGGAGTGGATTGTAATTACTTGTCCAACTTGGGGAGAGTGAAACAAGTGTGTGGGTGAATAATCACTAATAAAATAATTAAAAATTTCAATTACTTGTGCATGTGGACAAGTGTTATTGAGAATTTACCTATAAAAGAAATGGGGTAGAAAGGATATGGATCTCACTTTAGCTTAGTAAGGTTCTTCTGCCAAAATTTTGTTGGACTGTGATTTACTTGTGAGAGTTGAGATTCCAAGCTGGTGAAAAGAGTGGAAGCTCTTCCTTACGAGGCAAGCTTGGGAGCTATTATTTGTGATTTTTGTGTGTGGCCCCTTTGTGGCTCAAGGGCTAAGGGGGAAGAAAAGTACCGATAGCATTGGATGGGAGGTATGGGTGAAGGTTGATTAGCAAGCAATGAGGGAAAAGGAAAGGGAGCAAGCTTGAAAAAGCAGAGAACACAATTTGGGATTGGAGATCTTACACAACTACAACCTCTTTTACTTAAGGCATTTTATTGTATAATTATGTATAACTACCAATTCACATTTTATTATTTTAGTAGATATAATCTATTCTAAATGAATAATTAATTTGGTTGCAATTGTAGTTCCCAATTCTAGTATGTTGGGTTAAAATACTTACTCTCATCTACTTAATCGAATAGTTTGATGGGAAGAAAATAACTCTTACATAAATTCCGAAATCGCAACGATTATATTCGTGAATTGTTGATACTTGATTCCATTTATCGATATATAATTCCTATGATTCTGATAGCACCGTTGTTTATGTTTTCAATTATTAATTAAATCAGTGCACATCACTTTAAAATTTTCGCTGGAGAATTTCAACGATATATCAATAGAATTTCCGATTTTAAAAACTGAGTATTCTCTTGTGTCAGTTTCTGAGTTCAGCGCAATTCTGCAATCATTGTGGATCACTCAAAATACAGTTACAGTGGATAAATTATGTTTATGTACTGACGCCCTAAATTTTTGTTTACATGTTGATTTTTAACTTAAAAGACATCCTTTGATGTATCATTATAGATTTTTAACTAACGATTATTGATCTATTTGGCCATAGTCCAATTTATTCTTTTTAAACTACTAATTGAACTCTTTCCATATATAGATCTAGTGCAAAAACTCACTCATTTGTTTAGTGTGGAAGTAGGAGAATAGTTGGGTGAACAAGGTAGTTCTTGCATTTTAAATTATTGAAGCCATGATTTTTGACGTTGTGTATAGAGAGTTGATGCCTAGAATTCAAGGATGGAGATCTTCTCACTCGTTTTTTTTTTAATACCTTCCCTAAATAAATTGAATACAATTCATCAAATTACTAAAAGAGGAGTAGACATCCCACTTGAAACCTCGATCTCAGTGAGTTGTAATCATTTTATATCATAGGAATAGAATTTTTAATTATAAGAAAACCACCTACATGTGGGTCAAATGTGGATACTGTGTATTTAATGAGAAGTAATAATCCAATTCTTATCAATAAAGTTTTATACCATACCAGAATAATAAGTAACCTCTTGACATCAACTTCTTTTAGATAGTTGACCATGCTTGTTTTTAATTAATGCTAAGTTATATATATATATATATATATATTATTCCTTCATTGTTCATTTTGTTGTGAGTGTTTAATGAAGGTATTGCTTGACTTGTAGAATTTAATTATTATGTCGGGATGAATAACGATTATGATCTTATCGTTATCCAAAACTTTCTTCAATGAGTGGGTCCACTTGAGAGAATATAGGAGAAAGAAATTTCAAAGAATGAGAATGTTTTAGTAAAATCTTATAAAGAATATAACATTAGGATTTCCTTGATACTATCGTCAATTACAATTCTGGATTATTTTGTAAAAATTATAGTGATAATGCGTAAGGCTTAAAATTATGTTTAAGATCGAGGAAATGCTTAGAATTTATAGAGCTCATCGAATTGAATAATATGGTTGGTTGAGGAAACCATTAATGTTCACACAAGAATTTTCAATGTGAATTGTTTTATAAGTTGTTTTAGTGGTTGACTTAAATGCATCAGTATAATAGGACTTGCTCATTATATCTAAATAATAGATTATGTTAGATTATGTTAGGGTGTAAATTAATTCTTACCATTATTAAAATTCCATGACTATTATTAAAATTCCATGACTATTGTATCATTGTTCTTGTGGTCAATTGCACATTTGGAAATTGAGTTTATTGGAAGAATTAGTGATGTGGAGTGTAGATGATTAAAACATCTTTTTCGTAGTCTTTTTAAAAAAAGGTTTTGGATAACAAAGAGGAAAATTAAAAATATAAAAAAAAAAAAAAATCGCTATATTCATCCATCTGATGATATATAGATTGGGTTGTTTCATTTGGTATCAGAGTGGGTTCAACCCTACGACATTGGATCGTTACGCCTTCCACTGTGTTAAATAGATGATTAAAGATGTATCACTAATAAATTTTGAAATTTGTTCATGAATGTAATAATGGTTAGAGGATGTAGGGCAAACAGACGTTGTGGTGCGGGGGAGAGATTTATGCATCCTCCGATTATATCCACACTAGAGAGATCAAACCCTCACAAAGATGAGAATACCATGGAGCAGGAGCAGGTTGTTGTGGGAGATGTGGTAGGTATGATGAGATCCTTCCAGAGGATGTTAGAGGCATTGAACAATTGTCTAGAGGACCTATATTCTCGACACCGAGATGAAAGAATCCTCAACAGAGGACTCCTTACAGAGCACCACAACAACAACAACATCGTCGTCCATAGAAGCAACAACATTTTAGGCATGTTCAACAAAATAGACTAGGATCATAGACTACTAGGCCAACAACTTCTACTTCGGGGACCAGGAGAACTAGACCGAAGTATGGATGTTGGACATTTGGAGAGCCATATTACCAACGAGATTATACGATTGAGAAGGAAAAAGTAGCCAGATATTCTAGACCCACTACAGTTGGAGATTTGAAGTCCTGCATGATACATGCAATGGTGAACAACTGTTAGGCTAAGCACCAATCCATGATGCTCTAGACATCAGGTACGATAACCAATAAAAAAAAATGTATTTTGATAGATCTAAGTGCTACAGAGAGATTTATTTCTAGTGCAGCGCTAAAGAGAATTAATTTAAAGGAAGTCGAGCAGGATGAGTTCATATACATAGAAATGGCATCAGGATCCAAACATAAATTAGAGAGAAGGTTATGGACTGTAGCATTAACTTGGGTGATTTTGTAACGAAGGTCAACCTATACATCACGATATTAGGATCTTATGACATAGTGATAGGAATGCACTGGTTAGATCACATGATGTGGTACTTAAATGCAAGATGAAACAATTAAGTTTGAATGATGATTTGGGACAAAGTATAGTAATTGTAAGAAGAAACTAGGGAGTTTCACTGAGATTTATCTCTTCCCTAGAACTACAAAAGAGTATGCACAAGGGATGCAAGTTATATGCAATCTTGTCACTCAACGAAAAGGGAGAGGCAGGAGGATTATATAACCTTCCAGTAGTATCGGAGTTTGCAGACATATTTCCTAAGGAACTACCAGGTTTACCACCAGAAAGAGAGTTGGAGTTTACAATAGACTTGAAACCTGGAACTAAACCGATAGTGATAACGTCATATCGGATGTCAACACCTAAATTGTAGGAGTTGAAAATGCAACTGAATGAATTTTTAAACTTGGGACTTATAGTCCAAGCGTATCGTCGTGGGGTGCACCAGTTATTTTCGTGAGAAACAAGGATGGATTGTCGAGACTTTATATTGAATATCGTCAATTGAATAAAGAGACGATCAAGAAATAGTATATGTTTCCAATAATAGATGATTTATTTGATCATATGAAGGGAGGAATGATTTTTTTGAAGATTGACTTGAGACTAGGATATCATAAATTATGAATTAAGGAGGAAGATATCCCCAAGACTGCATTTAAGACGAGATTCAGACACTATGAGTTTACAGTTTTACCATCTGGTTTGGTGAATACTCCAGCCCTCGGGGGTATTCATGAGTTTGATGAATGGCGTGTTCCGTGAATACTTGGACAAACATGTTCAAGTATTTATTGATGACATACTAATTTATTCTTGGACAATAGAAGAGCATGACAAACACCTGATATTGGTTCTACAATGTCTAAGAGAAAACAAATTGTTTGAGAAGCTATCAAAATGTTATTTTTACCAATCAAAGATTCATTACTTGGGACATATCATATCTAGAGAAGGTATCGTTGTGGATCCAGCGAAAGTAGAGGCTATTATGGAATGGCCAACACCGACGAATGTAAAAGAGGTACATAGATTTATCGGTTTAGCAGGATATTACCAACGATTCGTCGAAGGTTTTTTGAAGATACCAAATCCAATCACAGAATTGCAAAAGAAAAACAAGAAATTCATATGGATAGAGAAATGCGCAGAAGAATTTCAAAAGCATAAAGTGTTGTTAACAACAATGTCGATATTGAAGGTCCCTGACATGAAAAAATAATTCTTGGTACATACAGACACATCCAAGGAAGTTTTAGGAAGAGTTTTGATACAAGATGGTCGAGTGATCGCTTACATTTCAAGGAAATTGAGAAGGCATGAGGAAAACTAGGGGTTTATTAGCAATTGTATATTCCTTGAGAGTATGGAGACATTATCTGATTGGACAAAAATTTGAATTAAATACATATCACTGTGGATTGTCGCATATATTTATAGAGTTACTTGAATGCACGATAGAGGGGTTGGTCAGAATTACTTAGCGAATACAGCTTTGAGATTATGTATATTAAAGGAATGGTGAACATAGTAGCAGACACATTGAGTCGGAGACCACGCATATTCTCGATAATACCACTTAAGATGAGTCTTCAAGAAAAGATTCTAGCCTTATAGATTGACGATGATTGGTACAAGGAAGTTAACAATAGTATTGGACAAGATACCATGATGATACCGAAGTATGAATGTTATTCATTTGAAAATGATAGATTGTTGAGGTATAACAGTATAATTTACGTACCTCCTAACGGAAAATTGAAAAGTTTGATCTTAAACGAAGCCCATCAAGTTGTTTAAATGGCTCATCTAGGAGTCACGAAGATGAAGGAAAACCTTAAGCCTTTATTCTTCTAGAAATGAATGAAATTGGACACAGCTAGTTACGTGGCAAGATGTCTAGAATGTCAGGAAGTGAAGGTTGAACATAGACATCCAACATGATTGTTACATCCATACGTTATTCCTGAATCGAAATGGGAAGTCATTTCAATGGATTTTATTGTTGGATTGCCACTGATGGCAAGAATACATGATTCAATTTTTTTGTTGTTGACACTCTGATGAAGAGTGCACACTATATTCCATTATGTATGACGTATCAGGCACCAGACATATCTATAGTAATTGTTAGCGATATTGTGAGCTTACATGGTGTACCAAGAAGGATTGTATCCAATCATGGATCGATGTTTACAGGACAATTTTGGACCAGTTTCCAAGAATCCTTGGGAATGTAACTGAATTTCAGTACAACGTATCACCCAAATATAGACAAAAAAACAAAAAGAACAAACCATATTTTGGAGGATATGTTGTGTATGTACGTGATGGATCAACGAAAGTGGTGGGAGGACTTATTTCCCATTGGTAGAGTTTGCATACAACAACACTTACCAAAGTACAATTAAGATGGTACCATTTGAGTTTCTTTATGGGCGGCCGTGTCAGATGTCGTTCATTTGGGATCGACTTGAGGATAGAGTCCTGGTGGGACCATAAGTGATCCAAGAAATGGAAGAACATATGAAATCAATAATACAAAGGATAAAAGAAGCACATGATCATCAGAAGAGTTATGATGATGTGCATCGCATTGATCGTAGTTATGAGTTTGGAGACAACGTTTTCTTTTCGGTAAAACTGCATAAAATTTCAATCAAGTTTGGAAAGGGTGCTAAACTCTCTCCTAGGTTTGTGGAACCTTTCGATATTGTGGAAAAGAAAGGACTTGTGGCTTACCGACTATCCTTGCCTGATTCTTTGAGGCGTATCCACAATGTATTTCATCTATTTGTTGTATGACATTATATTAGTGATATGTCACATGTTATTGACATGAGTTCTTTGCAGGTGTCGAACAAGGGTGCTCTCATGGTGGATCCAATCCAAATTTTGGACCATCACACTCGATATATACGACGTCGAATAGTCGATGAAGTCAAGTTCAAGTGAGACAATTGTAGTCCACACTCAACTACATGGGAGGATGCATATGAGATGCATAAAAAAATTCCTAATTTTTTGCTAGACTAGATATATAGATGTGACATCCCCCCAAAATAAATATTTTTATTTTTATGTGCTGGAAATTTATTTCCGTTTTTGGCAAATTCAAATCTGGAAATTTTTTTCCATTTATGGCAATTCCAAATTTCGAATTTAATAATTGTATTTAATTATTATGACTGTTGGATAGAGATCTGTTTGGACCCAACTAACTATTTGACTATGACACTTGTATCACAACAGAATAATTATATTAACTGCAGGAGGACAAATGGAACAGCCATGTTAAAATCAGCTGACCATGACTCCATGAGTGGGGAACAAGTTGGAACTGCCTCTGGGATGATGATTACAAGTGGAAAATCAAAGATTTGGCCACTGGCAGCCCCTAAAAATCAGGGACTAAGAAAAGCTGCGAAAATCCCCAAAGGAGGGGAAAGACCTGGGCAAAAATGGATAAATAGCATATGCGAGGAGGAAGGACGCTGCGAAGTATGTTGGGAAAGGATTCCTGAGCTCTCTTGCTATTATGAACACTGTGAATTAAGTGTGAGGCAACAGGAGCCTGTTGAAAACAGAAACGCTTTGTTGTTATGAGCATTATTGAGTAAGTGTGAGGCAAGAGGATAACTGCTGGAAGGATATAGCTGAAAAGGAGTTTCCAAGTTCGCCCTCATGGATTCATGGTCAGGCTAGGGGGTGAATCAGGCAAGTGATTTTGGCTGCCCTATTCTATGGTTGAGAGGAATGTGGTTGTTCCCTTTGTCTTCCCGCGGATTGGAATTCAGATATGTTAAATTTTCTCCTTCTTTGTTCTGAATGATTTTACATCTGCTGCAATGTGTTTGATTGGAACTGGAATAATTTCCATTTTCTGTTTGAATGATTTAATATCTGATGCATTATATTCGTTTAAATAGGAAATGTAATGATTCCCTTCCTATGTTCGAATGTTTTTACCCGATGTTAGGTATATATTAAATCCGAACTGGAAGTACCAGGAAACTTTATTTTTATGCAAATTGAGTTATGAGAACCGATCCAGCTACATGATAGGTTTAACCTGTAGTAAAAATGTTAGGACACTCTGTAGGCTAGAAGAGGCTAATCTATATGGGATTAGGTTTATTTCTGTGACCGATATATTAAATAGATCTAAATCGGAGCAAATCGGGATTGAATAAATTGTGCCGAAGGGAAACGGGTAGATGTACCGCTAGAATTAATTTTTTCAAGCAGCCTAGAAACCCCTTTTTGTTTTATTTGATGCATTGTACTTGACTAAAACGAAGCTGTAACGGTCCCCATTTTTTTTGTTCGTTATGAGGAATATATGTGAATGAAATCCGTGTTTATATATGTATATATTCGTAATACGTCTACTGGAATGGTTCTTGCATTTACTAGATGCACAGATCTAGCACTATTTACATGCAATACATTGATTAAAAGCGGCTCTAAGTAAATACATTAGAGATTACCCTATACAGAAAAATGTTATCCTATTTTACCCCTTCTGCAGAGTATAAGCGTATAAAGCTCTTTAATTAGACCTTCAGAATCATGTTAGGTAAATGGATATTGAAACCTTCCACACCTACTGTCTCACAGAGCGAAAGTGAGGACATCTGTAAAGGACCAAATTTTGGAAATTGAAGGGATCTAGAAAACCCCTTTGTTTTTTTTCAAATGCTGAACAATCTGGAGAGTTGACGTCTATCAAAGGAATTCTTTTTTTTTTCCATTATGCCTTACTAGTTTTTTTTAAACGATCTTCCTTTTCCACAGTTAAGTTTTATGACGAATTTAAGAAATTTCGCAACACCCCGGAACTGCTAATCCCTTTACCTTTTCGGAACTTCGGGAAATGTCTTGCACAGTTGTTTGACATTTGAAACCCTGAAACCCCGAGTTCCGAAATCCCAAAAATACGGGTTCCACCTTTACCTTTCGAAATTCGGGAAATGTCTTGCGCTGTTGTTCGACATTTGAAACCCCGAAACCCCAAGTTCCGAAATCCTGAATTTGTAGGGCCCACACCCTTACCTTTTTAGTAATTTTGTGATTCAGCGTTTGGTGATGTGTGATGTTTTGCATCGAGAGTTAGTAAACCCAGAAACCCGAATTTTGTAGGGCCCACACCCTTACCTTTTTCGCAATTTTGCGATTCGACGTTTGGTGATGTGTGATGTTTTGCATCGGGAGTTAATAAACCCTGAAACCCAAATTTTGTAGGGCCCACACCCTTACCTTTTTGTAATTTCGTGATTCGGCATTTGGTGATGTGTGATGTTTTGCATCGGAATTTAGTAAACCCCGAAATATGAATTTTGTAGGGCCCACACCCTTACCTTTTCGTGACTTCACGATTCGGCATTTGACGACGTGTGATGTTCTGCATCGGGAGTTAGTAAACCCCGAAACCCGAATTTTGTAGGGCCTACACCCTTATCTCTTTCGCATTTTTCAGAAGTTTGGATATGTTTATGTTCGAGTACCGGAATTCGTGAAGTTCTGAACCCTGAAATCCCGATGGGCGGGTCCCACTTCCCTTTTTCACCTTTCGGGAGTTGTGGTGTGTGGATCCTGAACCCTGAAATCCTGATACGCTGGACTTTTTCGCAAGTTTGTATATGTTGTTTCTTGGGTACTGGAACTCAAGAAGTCCCGAACCCCGAAACCCCGAAGTACACGGGTCCACAGTCTTCCCGCTTTCTCCCATTTTGGCAAACGGTGCAACCCCTTTGTTTCTTTTTGTGCTCGGCACTTATAATCACCGAAACCTGATTGACCTCTATTATGTTTCACAAACTGTAGGAACCTTGAAGAAACTTATTGTTATGGGAACAACTCTAACAATGTAATGAATGAACTGGTAAAGAACATTGAAGAGTCTTCATTCCGGATAGAGGCATGGAAGCAACAGATCGTTTTTACAGGTAAATTGTATTGCAAATAGAGGGTAATTATTTTTATGTAGGGTTTTGGTCATAAAACCCCAAATTTGTTTGTATTGTTAAGACAGTGATAGTGTTTTAGGTACTAGCAAATAAGAGAGTAATTATAAATTTTAGGATCTTAATTAAACATTGAAGTGATGAGTAAATACTCATTATTTTGTCGATTAGAAAACTTAAGTTGAATGGTAAGGTCAGTCGACGACAGTAAGGACTCTAACAAACCTTCAGACTCAAGCCTTTTAATAGAAAGCTTACTTGCTTGAGATCTCGAAACCTTTCAAAGATAAATGTACAATTAAAAATAAAAAAAATTATGGTGATATTTTTGAGGTACATTACAATAGATCTATGTAAGATACATTTTCTTACTTGCATTTATGTATTGTACAACGGGACGAAGTTTAAAATAAGAGAGGGTGTATGTAACATCCCATACTACTAAGCACACTTATTGAATTATTCTTTGAGGACACTTGCATGAAAGTGATCCAGTTATGATACATTATGATTCTGTTTCGATTATGAGTTATATATGATGATAATGATGTATTGTGAATTATTGATTAATTCTAGATATATATGTGTTGACAGATATTATGATGATTTATCCTGAGTGTGTAGGACACATGATAGGTTATGGATGCTAAGGGAATCAATGGACTTCCTTGGACTCTGGATTGAGTCAGGGAGTGGATTGTATTTTGATTTAGTATTTCATTTTACGCACATGTGATATATGATTGATTACAATAAAATTTATGTATATGGATTTTTGACATTGTTTTTGTCAATGGATGTAGGCTTGACGATGCTTTCTAATCTAACTCACATAAGGAGTAAAGGGGTCATTCACAGAAACCAAACATTTTGAGGGAGACGTGTGGTAGCATCATTGTCATAGCCTACTAGCACTCACATCGTGACCTGAACTGTAGGTTAACAATTACCTAGTTCGAGAGGTATAATATGTCATGAGGGAAGACTAAGAAAGTCGGTCACGAGGAAATCGAAGTGGCGTGCAATAAGGAGGAATATTTATTCGTTAGAATCCCTTAGTCTCTCACAAGGTTGACTGAATGGAGTGTTGACTCCAAGTGTCATACAAAATTCCAAAAACAATCAAAGGCGAGTGGCACCCTTGGAGCACGAAGGTGCGTCTTGAAGGGCACATCGCATAAATTAAAATGTGAGTCAATAAAACTAGATGGCCTAGAGAACTTAATGAAATATTTAGACCTTGTTAGAAAATAGTATTAATTAATCATTAATTATAAACTAGAATCCTAACAAGAGTCTAATCCTAAGTTTAAGACTAAATCTAAGTCTAAGTTCAAAAGAGAGATTAAAAAAAAATATTAAATAAATTAAAATAATTGAGATAAAATCAAACTCTAGGAAAAAAGCAATAAAAACTTAAAGGTTGGGAAAATTACACATGCATGCATGAAATTAATAAAAATGATTTTAAAAATAGAAAGAAATAAAACATGAGAGAATAGGTGTACACATATAATGGGATATTGAGTCAAACTACCACTAAGTCTAACAAAAAGAAGACTCATAATCTAACTCTAACTAAGATCTAGTTAGGGGACACTCATTAAATGAGAAATTGGGGAATAAGGGGAGAACTAAGGGAAAAAATAGGAACACATTGGGGAATGTGAGGCAAAATGACTTTTTAATTAAAATAAAAAGGGTACTTACTTGTCCAACTTGGGGAGAGTGAGACAAGTGTGTGGATGAATAATCACTAATAAAATAATTAAAAAATTTAATTACTTGTGCATGTGGACAAGTGTTATTGAGAATTTACCTATAAAAGAAAGGTAGAAGGGATATGGATCTCACTTCCGCTTAGTAAGGTTCTGCTGCCAAAATTTTGTTGGATTGTGATTTACTTGTGAGAGTTGAGAATCCAAGCTGCTGAAAAGAGTGGAAGATCTTCCTTGCGAGGCAAGCTTGGGAGCTATTATTTATGGTTTTTGTGTGTGGCCCCTTTGCGGCTAGGGGACTAAGGGGAAGAAAAGTACCCATAGAATTGGATGGGAGGTACTGGTGAAGGTTGATTAACAAACAAGGAGGGACAAGGAAAGGGAGCAAGCTTGAGAAAGGATAAAACAAAATTTAGGATTGGAGATCTTACACAACTACAACCTATTTTGCTTATTGTATTTTATTGTATAATTATGTATAACTAACAATTCACATTTTATTCTTTTAGTAGATATAATCTATTGTAAATGAATAATTAATTTGGTTGCAATTGTAGTTCCGAGTTCTAGTATGTTGGGTTAAAATACTTACTCTCATTTACTTAATCGAATAGTTTGATGGGAAGAAAATAACTCTCACATAAATTCTGAAATCACAACGATTGTATTCGTGAACTGTTGAGACTTGATTCCATTTATCGTTATACAATTACTGTTGAGACTTGATTCCATTTATCGTTATACAATTACTGTTGAGACTTGATTCCATTTATCGTTATATAATTCCCATGATTCTGACAACACCGTTGTTTATGTTTTCAATTATTATTTAAATCAATGCACATCACTTTAAATTATTCGCTGGAGAATTTCGACGATATATCAATAGAATTTCCGATTTTAAAAACTGAGAGTTCTATTGTGTCAATTTCTGAGTTCATTGCAATTATGCAATCATTGTGGATCACTCACAATACAATTACAATGGATAGATTATGTTTATGTACTGACGCCCTAAATTTTTGTTTACCTGTTGAATTTTTAACTTTTTTTTTTCAGAAGAAAATTAACACATTATATTAAGAAAATATAATTTTTACATCACCAGTCCAGCTGCTATAATATAGTATAGCACATAATCTTGACAGTAAAAACTGTGGAAATAGTTCCTATACAAAAAAGGTACAAACACCTTCATACTTTCTAGAGACTAGAGAAAGGACACTCCGATCTGACAGAGAGATCCAAAAAGAAACAGGATTCATCACCCTGATACACAACCTTTCAAAAGACTTCCAAGTCGCTAACAAATGGAACCAAAAAGATACAAAAAAATCTATTTCTATATGGATCTACTAAGAAGAAATACTATCAAGACTGAGGAACTGTAGTGGTCCTCCTCTACTATATGTTGATGATGGTTGGAGGGCCTTCCACATCACTGGGCCATTTATGAAGCACTATATATCCTTCTGATTTGAGAAGTCTTTTTTTTTATTGAGCATCTGCTATCTTGTTATATTCTCGATAGATATGATAGAACTTTGTGGATATAAACTTTTCCTTCAGCTGGCTGATTCTTTGTTTCCATCCTTCCAAAGCACTAACACGAAGATTGCCCTTTTTATTTATCCAGTTTATGATGACTTTGGAGTCTCCGAGAGTTTGCAACTTTGTAGTGGACAAGTAATTTGCAATGAATAAAGTAGCCCACAAGCCCATCAATTCCACTTTTGTATTTGTTCCCTCTCCACGGTTTAGATGCCACTTGTAACCTGTAGTTGCAGACCACTTAATGATACCTCATGTGTCGCTGCACCTCCCATCTGACTGGGCCATTCCATCGAAATAAGCCACTAGAAACTCCAAGGTGTCTTCTATCCAACAAGCTCAAACAGGAGTAGTCTTCAAAATGTTTAATGATTTTTGAAAGATGCCTAAAGTCTTTATTACCACCACTGTGGATGATGGATCCTTACCTTCAAAGAGGGATGTGTTTCTTTCTAGCCAAGTATACCAACACAGATATGATGCAATACTGGGAGATGCTCTTTTGTCCGTTGTCCAATTTGTCAGACAATCGCTTAAATCATTGCCTCTCCAGTTTTGTGTGAAATTCTTGATACTTTTTATTTTTCTCCAAGCTTCTTTGGTGAGCGTGCAGTTTATGAAGATATATGTGGTGTCTTCAAAATCCATCTTACACAAAGAGTATATGCCTGGTCTGTTCCATCCTCTGTGCTGAAGTATATTCCACATCAAGATTTTATTATTTACAACAAGCTAAAGGAAAAGTTTTACTTTTTTTGTATGTTCCACTTCCACATGTGCACGCGCCACCCTTTGATCACATGCAAATTTTGAATAGATAATAATTCCATATAAGCATTCTTTGCCGAGAGAACGCCCAATGCGTCCCCTCTTATCTAGATAATTTCATCCTCTTTTCCAGATAAAAACACCCTTGTTGCCTTTAAAGCACGAGTATATTGCTCCCATTCAAAAGCCAAATTCCCTGTAAGCTCCAACGCATTATTGTTTATCCAAGTATCTTGTAATGAATCTTGATCGTGAGTTGACCACGCCTGAGCCAAAACACATACCTGCTTCTGTCTGAGAGCATTTATAAGCTCGAGTGAAAGGAAAGAAGAGGAACCCAAGCCCAAAATACTATCTCTGCCCAAACTCACAAGCTGGCCTAATCTGGGCTTCCAACTAATCCATTTGGTAATCACATGCATAGATTTAAGGAGACTAGTCCAGATTTTTGAAGTTGATCGTTGAGTAAAGGATTCAGATTTAAACCAGTTAAAAATTGTGCTATGAGGAAGATATTTCTCCTTTATAATGTTATGCCAAATACCTTCTTTAGTAAGAACTCGCCATAAAGTTGATGTTGCCAGAGATTTACTGAAGGAGAAGATGTTACGAAAGCCCCATCTGCCTAGAAGCTTTGGTCGAGCTAAAGACTCCCAACAACATAGATGATAATGCTTTGTATCCCCACTCCCATTCCACAGAAAGTTGTATAGTAGCCACCTTATCTTATGAAGAGTGGAGATAGGAATCGAGGCCATTGATAGCCAGTATACTGGCAAGCTTTCCAGGACTTCTTTACAAAGAACATATCTACCCCCCAAGGATAGCCATCGAAAGCTCCAATGCTTTATTTTTTGCTTGAATTTTGTTAAAGGCCAGTTCCACTCTGAAACTTTTTGTAAACCTTCCTTTAAGAAAAATCCTAAATACTTGAACCCCACTAACAAGTCTGAAAAGTTATAAGGCAAGATAAGCTTAAATGAAGAAATTTTTGATTCCAAGAGTCCTGCGTAATGTACAGTAGATTTTAATTGATTCACCATTAATCTGATTACTGAGCAGAAACATTGAACAATACTTTTAATTTATTGTCATTCCTGAACTAAGCCATTATTCATTAGTATGATATCATCAAAAAATAAAATATGCAAAATCTTTGTAAGTCTAGAAACCTTGATGCCTTTAATAGAGCCCTGACTCTGACTAGATTTTAACAACATATTCAAACTCTCCATCACCAGAATGAAAAGTAAAGGCGACAACGGGCAACCCTAGCAGAGACCTCTGCCACTTCTAAAGAACTCAGAAGCTTCACCACTAACAAGAACAACAAATAAAGAAGAATTTACACATGCCAGGATCCAATTTGTCATAGGAAGACCAAAGCCAGCTTGAATAAGGACCAGTCTGAGATAGTCCCAATTGATGCAGTCATAAGCTTTCTGCAAGTCCAATTTTAGTAAAAGAGCTTTACTATTTTTCTTCTTTATGCTATGAATACATTCGTGAATGGTCCCAACTGCATCATGGATCTGACGCCCTTCCAAAAAACCCATTTGTTCAACTAATAACACCCTGGACAAAAATGGTTTTATCTGGTTGGTAATCACCTTTGATATAATTTTATAAACCAGGTTGCACAGTGAAATGGGACTATAGTCCCCAAACTTATGTGGCTATTCTTCTTGGGAATCAGAATTAAGAAAGTCGAATTAAGATTTCCATCTATTCGCCCAAAAGTTCTAGAATACTCTACTAAATCCAACAAGTCCTCGCTCACTAGATCAAAGAAATGCAAGAAAAATTCCACCGACCACCCATCAGGTCCGGGGTTTTTTTCTTTTTTAAATAAATTTAGAATAGACTTCAATTCCAAAATGGTTATCGGATTGTAAATATCTCTTGATCCATCCTCATCTAGCATCTTGGGGTACTGACTTGCCACACCAACCTAATCTGTTGTTATATATGTTTGAGGAGGTTTGAAAAAATTATTAAAGTATTTAACTGCCTCATTTGTAATAGCTTGTTGTCCTAGTGAACGGTACCCGAACTATCACAGATCTCCCATATGTATTTGTTATTTCTCCGGCAATTTGCAAATTGATGAAAGAATTTACTGTTTTGATCTCCGCTCTTGATCCAGGTAGCTCGACTCCTTATGCGCCACAATTCCTCCTGAGATTTTAGAAGTTTGTTTCTATCAGATTCAAGTTCAATGAGCTTTGACTTAATCTCCGATGGAATCGTGTTCTCCGAGAAACTTTGCATGTGATATTTGATGTTTGCTACCAAAGTCTCCAGAGCATAAATCTCGCGGGCCTTTAAAACTTTCGCCCATATTTTTTATTCATCTTTTAAATCTTTCAATTTCCGCCCAAAGCGTCTCTGGCTATCACCTTCCTTTAAATATTTCGGGTCCTTCCATAGTTTATAAACTATATCATTGAATTTTTTTTCTACTAACCATTGGGAGTGGAATTTGAAGGGATACGTTTTTTGTAAACTAGTGTTCTCCAGCTGTAGCAAAATGGGCGCATGATCTGATACATATGGGAATTCAACCCATGATATGTATAATCTGAACTTTAAGAGAAGGTCCTTTGATACCAAAAATCTATCCAGCCTCTTCGCTATTTGGTCACTTCCCGAGCGACCATTCCGCCAAGTCGAGCTAGAGTGTCTGGTTGAACATCAACTAGCCTGTGAGAATGAAACATAGATTTAAAGAAATCAGCCAGGTGTCCCAGGGCAGACGATCCTCCTCAAACCTCTCCTGTTGATACGGTTAGGTTTAAATCCCCTACCACCACTAGGTTCTTTAATGATAAAAGGCCATTGCCTGCAACAATCGTCCAGAAAGATTTTCGCTCAAGGCATGGTCTGTATATATTAAGAAGATTAATCTTCTTTTTTGTTGTGATGATTGAGCCTAATAACAAAATCCCGCCACATGTCAGAAATGGAATCAATTTAAATAGAAGAGGATCCCACGAGGCAAGAATACCACCAGAGGATCCAACCGAGCTCACAACACAGGTAACCCAAGACGGCCGAATTTTTTGCATAAAAGCCCGCGCTTTATGTTCAAGAACCATTGTTCCCTGTATGAAAATAATATTAGGATGAGTAATGTTCAGGGCCCTTCGGAAAGAGGTGGATTTTAGGGAGCCTTTGATCCCTCTCAGATTTAAGGACATAAAAATCATCACTTGGCCTGTGCTAGGGCCTTCACTGCTCTAAGTGCCCCACTGTCGGACGTGGAAGGGTCTGTGGTTAAAGTTGAAATAGAAGTCAATTGCATATTTTTCCTCGAACTTTGCATCTTAATAGGTGAAAAATCCACCCCAAGCCCCCTAGACTAGAAGAAATCATTTGTGCACTCAATCTAGGTTGATTTCTCTGTACAAAGTTCCCTAGTGAAGCTGGCAGAATCAATCATTGCATTCCCAAAGTATGCAGGTAATTGAGTTGGCTCATGGTTGTCTCTAATATAGGGAATCAAGGATTTTGTGACCTCAGATAAAGATGTTTCACCCTCCTCTGATTCATGATACCCCGCTAGAGGTAGTGCCTCATCTGAATTAGGAAGAGTTCCGTGGATGGACTCCAACAAGGAGGTAGGTAAAGTACCAGCCTGAATAGCAAGAGAATCCATAACAATAGGAATTAGGGTAGAGACTGTGGGACACTCTTGATCCCTAGTGCGCTCACTACCAACAACACACAAGCCCCCTGACTCTTGACTGTTACACTTAGGGGAGACAGGGGTACCAGAAGATTTGTAGGTCGTGGCCTCTCCAACCTCCCCCGCACATGGGGTCGTCAGTGGAAGTGGAAAATATAACTCGGGAGACGAATCTAAAGCATTTTTTTTCAGTAAAGACAATAAGTTATAAAGAGACGGGCAATATAACAACAACTTACCCGTAAATGAATCAACCTGTTCCGGCGATGTAGTAGTCTCCAGTGGAGGAATCCAATAATTAGTGCTTGCATAATCTACATCATCCTCTGTGTCCCCCACATCCCTATGGAGAGCCGTATCTTCTGATACCTCTTCTTCCTTTCTTCCTGGATAGGTTCTTCACATATTTCCAATCAGATGACAAACACTGCACCGGAAGGGGACCCCCAGGTAGTCCAACCTTTGTAAAAATTTTCGCCCCCCTCCAATCTATCTCAAGTAACTCAGGCAAACCGCTATGAACATCCATCTCTACTAGAATCTTTCCCATTTTTCTAGATGGGGAAGATAGAGTAGAGGCGTATAAAGAGATGAAAGAGCCTAGCGAGTTTCCTATCGCTTCCATGGCTACTGTGTTCCACAAGTGTTAAGGCAAACCAGGGAGCAAAACCCACAAATGGCTATACTGAAAGTACTCTGTTTCTGGATTAAAAGCCAGTCTCCACCGCTTTATCATTAGGCTGCTACCGCCTAACACCCATCTCTGTTCTAGCAATAACTTTGTATCTTCTAGGTTATTACAAATGAAACCAACCCACCCCTTGGTCAAATAGATTATCTTCGGTTGGTAACCAAGCACCGGTTTTCACATACGTTCCACCCACTTTGATAACACTACTTTGCATAGATATCTGTAGGACAACCTCCCCACAAGCCCGCAAAGCACTAAGGTGCAAGTTTAGCAAGCCCCACATCTACGCCTAGTACCAAGTTGGCTCCTAAAAACCTTTCCACCTTCCAAACCTTTCCACCTTCCTTTAATCCAGTAAACAACATCTTTCCCTTATCTAAAGACTGTTGAGGCTGAAAACCACTAATTCCTATGGTCTCTCTTGGAGGAACTAAGGAGGGGCGCAAAAACTATGTGAAAGACAGAGTACATGGGGTGGTATGGAGTGACTACTTCTGAGTAGGTAATTGGGGGAGGAAAACAGGAGTGTTAATGGTGGCAGTACCAAGGACCACAGAGTCCACTTGGTTGAAAAGACCTGCCGCCTTCCATACATTTGCCTCAATATGTGGATTTGAAATAGCTGCCATGTTCTTCCCCCTTGGCTCCACTCAATGCAAGCCCCTAGAAACAGTTAATGCCACTACAGGTAAGTGCCAGAGAAACCCTAATTCTGCTCTCAAATTCGAAAACGCTCCATTCCCACTCTCCAATCGGACAAAACCCTGTTGAATTTTTAACTTAAAAGACATCCTTTGATGTATCATTATAGATTTTTAACTAACGATTATTGATCTATTTGGGCAGAGTCTAATTTATTCTTTTTAAACAACTGATTGAAACTATTCTTTTTAAACTATTGATTGAAACTCACTCATTTGTTTCGGTTCTTTTATCCTCGGTAATTACACGGGTAAATATCTGAGGCGAAGATTGTTAGTGTGGCAGTAGGAGAATAGTTGGGTGAACAAGGTAGTTCTTGCATTTTAAATTATTGAAGCCATGACTTATGACATTGTGTATAGAGAGCTCATGCCTATAATTCATCGGATGGAGATCTTCTCAGTCGTTTTTTTTTAATACCTTCCCTAAGTAAATTGAATACAATTCATAAGAATGTGATTTGTCACAGTTTCAGTGTGAGTGAATTGTTCTTGTCATAGTATTTTTTTACTCTTTACCATTACTCCAGATCTAGTTCGACTTTCAACTCCTTTCCAGTTGTCATTCTAGGAAGAGCTGAGACTTGATTACGTTTTACTTTAAATTCGGTGGGTATCATAGATAAGATATTTCTTTAAAAACCTCATCCGACTCAGAGTTTCACTGAGCCTTGATAAACTAGTGCGAGAGTGTGAGTTTGAAGGGAACATGCATTGCACCTTAATTATTCTTTTCTTGGCGTATTTTGTTAATTAAACAGAGGAATTTCCATGTAGAATATTCCATCATGATACGCCCAGCTTGAGCTCTTGCAAATTCGAGGAATAACCTCACCTCCGACTTTTCTTATATTGATTTGTATTCTACAGCCTCCAGTCAACACGAATTCTTGGTTGTTCATGTAGACCCTGACCCATTTGAAAATCAAGCTCTGTTGCATTACGACATAAGGATAGTTCTGTTGCTATCATTTTGAACTATCATTAATACATAAGAAAATGCACCTATTACCATTTGCTGGAAGAGGCCTTAAATTACGCCTCTCTCAAGTTGACCTATATTGTGGATCACAATGGAAAGAAGTGGATCACAATGGAAAGAAAAGCAAAATAGATTTAACCTAAATTGTTTTCTAACCCCACGCTCATACTTGTATAAACGTGAATTGTTTTCAAACCCCATTTTCATACTTGTTTTTCTTTTGAAACAGAATAGAGTACATAGTGGAAACCAGACGCGTAGCCATTTCGTGTTGCGAAAAGTGTTGTGGAATGAATCCCACACCTTACAACAAATAATTAATATGCGGGCGATAGATTAATATTAAATCTTTACCTTAAAAACACATTAGATTAATATTAGATCAGCTCGTGGCAATTATCCATCTTCTCCAGCGCTTGCCTGGGCGTGACCAACCGCTCATAATCCTTTCGCAATTCCAGCTGCAATTCATCAACGTTAGGCCTCCTGTTCGATACTGCGCACAGAGGCTGATATGCTACCACTGTTAGTACTTGGTCGAGTGGTGATATTAAGGAAACCAGCAATACAAGCGTTAACTCAAACTGGAAAAATGTTCAAGCAGAAGGAAATACTTGTTTCCCTCCTCCAGTTGGTCATTTGGAGTGAGAGTGGCAGATTAAATGGTGAGAGAATTCCTGAATGATTTGGCCAACGTGGAGGGGAATTCCTGAATGGTGCGTCTGAGCTAACCAGCTGGATAGTTTCCTCTGTCTTCTTCATGTCCACAGCCATGCAGGACGCATAGTTACCCATTCCTTCGTTCACTGAAAGCGCAAGGTCGGATCTTGCGGCTCGGATCGTCAGGCCATCGGATCTGTGCCACGTACGTGTAGTTATCCGTATTATTTTCGTCGTACGGTATGTTAACCGGGCCGTCCGATTGTCGACACATTACGCGGATCCAACGGTTAGATCCAAAGGCTTTGGATTCGCCACGTGGCGTGCATCCGACGGTTAGATTTTGCTACTAGTGTCGCGCCACGTTGCATGCATCCAACGGCTAGATCCTGCTACTAGTGTCACGCCACGTGGCATGCATCCAACGGCCAAACCTAAGGGCTCTAACCTCGCCATGTGTTGTTCATCCAAGGGCTGCAGACTCGCCACGTGGCGTTCATCCAAGGGCCCAATCCAATGGCTTAGACTTGCCACTTGGCATAAATCTAACGGCAACATCCAAGGGCTGCAGAGTGGCCACGTGGAATGAATCAGACGGCTCAATCCAAGGGCTGTGGAGTCCCCACGTGGTGAGAATCTAATGGCCCAATCCAAGGGCGCTGGACTCAACACGTGGCATGCATCTAACGGTAAGATCTAAGGGCTCTGGACTTGCCACGTGACGTGCCAGATATGGCGGTTGTGATTGAGAAACGTGGCGTGCATCCGACGGCAGAATCTGGCGACTGTGATTTCGCCACGTAGCTTGCATCTGATGGCTAGATCGGGCAGCTGTGATCTTGCCACGTGGCTTGCATCCAACGGCTGTGATCTCACCAGGTGGCGTGCATCCAACAGCCAAATCTGGCGGCTATGATTCTGCCACGTGGCATGCATCTGACGGCCAAATCCGACCGCTGTAATCCCGCCACGTGGCGTGCAACCGATGACTAGATTCGACCGTTGTGATCCTGCCATTACCACCGCTGATGCAACGATGTCAAACTCTGCTTCACGAAATCGCCCACAGCCCTCCAGATATATTCGATTTGATAACTCTGTTATTTGTAAAATCATGTACCAGGTTGGTAGATGGCCATCGGTCGTCAATCCGCTAATTTTACTGTTCCTACGCTCATTTACCGGTGGGTCGTCAATTCTCTGGCAGCCGTCCACCGGGAGCTCACGAAGGAAGCGAAGTAGCAGTGCTCGCTGGGCTCATGGAATCTTTCACTTGCACGGCAGAACTTAAATGCAACAGAGCTTGATTTTCCTTGTGTCTTAATCACAGTTCAAAATGATAACAACTACAACCTCTTTTGCTTACGGTATTTTATTGTATAATTATGTATAACCAACAATTCACATTTTATTGTTTTAGTAAATATAATATATTGTAAATGAATAATTAATTTGGTTCCAATTGCAGTTCTGAGTAAAATCGTAGCGATTGTATCCGTGAACTATTGAGACTTTATTCCATTTATCGTGATACAATTCTTGTGATTCTGATAGCACCGTTGTTTATGTTTCCAATTATTCATTGAATCAGTGCACATCACTTTAAATTATTCTCTGGAGAATTTCGACGATATATCAATATAGTTTCCGATTTTAATTTTAATGTGGTGGGTATTGCATATGCAAGATTTTTTTAAAAACCTCATCCGACTTGGAGTTGCACTTCACCTTGATAATCTAGTACAAGAGTGTGAGTTCGAAGGGAACATGCGTTGTTCCTTGATTATTCTTTTCTTGGCGTATTTTGTTAATCAAACAGAGGAATTTCCATATGGAATATTCCATCAAGATACACCCAGATTGAACTCCTCCAAATTTGAGGAATAACCTCACCTCCGTCTTTTCTTAGATTGATTTGTATTCTACAACCTCTGGTCAACTCGAAATCTTGGTCGTTCGTGTAGACCCCGACCCAGTTGAAAAGCAAGCTCTGTTGCGTTAAGACTTAAGGATTAGAACACAATTTAAATGCGTTGGCTAGTTGTTTTACGAAATGGTTGTTAGTGGGAATTTGGTCATATAAAAAAATACGAATTTTTTTGTTATTCAAAATCCATTTTTGAATGCAGAAATGGATTCAGCATGCTGAAAAACTCCCAGACATTCAGCGTAATTATGAAAAGTAGTCAATGAAACCTAATACCAGATAAAATTTCAGGTATAATTAATGATAATATCATTAATTGAGCATAGTTATCAAATTCCATGAGAGATTCTCTGCACCTTATTCTTATTTTGAATCTCAGACTAAATCCATTTTAATTAGGATTATTCATGCTTGAAACTATTAAGCCGAGCATTAAGCATTCGTTCAGGTCACGCTTACTCCACTTATGAGTATGATCATGGGTAATTTTCGTCGGAACATAAGACTCCCTGTGTATTCCTTAGCAGCTCCTTTGGATAGAGAAATTTCAAGGTCGTATACAACAAAAGAAGAGTTAAGTGCATTTAGTCAAATTACTAAAAGAGGAGTAGACATCCCACTTGAAACCTCGATCCTCGGTGAGTTGTAATCGTTTAATATCATAGGAATATAATTTTAAATTATAAGAAAACCACTAGACCTCTTGAAATCAACTTCTTTTAGATAGTTGATGATGCTTGTTTTTAATTATGCTAAGTTATATATATATATATATATTATGCCTTCCTTGTTCATTTTTTAGTGAGTGTTTAATGAAGGTATTGCTTGACTTGTATAATTTAACTATTATGTCGGGATGAATAATGATTATGATCTTATGGTTACCCAAAACTTTCTTCAATGAGTGGGTCCACTTGAGAGAATATAGGAGAAAGAATGAGAATGTTTTAGTAAAATCTTATCAAGAATATAACATTAGGATTTCCTTGATACTATCGTCAATTATAATTCTTGATTATTTTGTAAAAGTTATAGTGATAATGCGTAAGGCTTTGTTAAGGTCCTAACCCGCACATAGGTAGATCAATGTATTCGGATGTAATAAAGATCAATATTAATAAGACCTTTCAATAAAAT
>SNQJ01S0026009.1:17356-41889 GCA_010110895.2 Picea sitchensis
CACTTCAAGCATAACTTTGAAAATTTCTTTTCAGTGAAGGACTTGGTAAAGATGTCTACAACCTGCTGCTCTGTGGGGAAGTAATACAGTGAAATGAATATGTCACAACTCATCTCATGGATGTAATTCATGTGATGAACTTCCCATCTGCAAGAAGCAACAATGGCCAAAACTAGTCGAATGGAGTCCATTTTTGCAACAGATGCAAATGTCTCTGTGTAGTCTATGCCATGTACCTATGAGTATCCTTTTGCGACAAGTCGATATTTTTACTTTCTGATCTCACCATCTATGGCAATATTTGTTCGATATATCCATCGATATCAAACAATCTTTCTTCCTTTTGAAAGTGGAACCAAGTTCCATGTGTTGTTGTCCATAAGAGCAGAGTACTCTTCTTCCATGGCAGCCTCCCAAAGTGGGTTTCCAATAGCCTCAGAGTGTGACTATGGATCTGAACCAAGTGACATATATCAATTTATGGGAAACAAAGGTTCTGTGGCAGCCAGGGCTTGAGGAGCCCCATAAAATTGTGATCTAGTCGTTCTTGTATCCGCGGGATCACCGACTAGTTCACCCGCATCTTGCAGGCTTTTATTTGCCCAAGTTGGAAACTGAGTTGGAGAAGCCATGAACTGCTCCTGATCCTCTATATCAGACCCAAAATTCTTCTCTGATGGCTACTCTAAAGTGCTCGGCAGGGTCTTTTGAAAAATCATCAGCGACAACAAGCGGTTCCTCGATAGGGTCTTTTGAAAAATCATGCAGTGATTCTTCTTCAAACTTCACACTTCAAGGTAGAATGAACTTTTCAGTGTGAGAGTCCAGCAATATATATCCTTTGACACCTTCAGGATATCCAACAAATATGCATTCAAAACTTTGAGGCTCCAAAGCCTTCCTCTTATCTGTCAGAATGTGAGCCCATGCTTGTGAACCAAAAATACGAAAGTGCGACACTTTCGTTTTCTTACCGGTCAAACGTTCAAAAGAAGTGGTGCCTTTGAGTGATTTGTGAGGAGCTCAGTTCTGAATGTATGCTGCACAATTAATATCTTCGGCCCATAGCTTGGGAGCTAATGATTTCCACTGTAGCATACAATTGGCCATCTCTTTTAAGGACTGATTTTTCCTCTCCGCAACACCGCTCTGCTGTGGTGTATATAGCACTATGTGTTGTAGTTGTATACTAATTGAAGGCTGTGGGAATGGGCCCGTGATGTCACTGTGAATCATCCCAAGAGGTGAAGAAGCTCTCTATGCCTTCCCTTTGTCAAACTTTTTCTCTGGATGCTTGCCAAGAATGCATCCTTGACATACACTGCTTGTGAATTTAATAGTTGGCAATCCTTCTACCATGTTTTCCTCATTGAACTTAATGCACGTGGAGTCACGAAAGAGGAAGAACAACTCATCTTTTCAATTCTCTTGAAATTAGGCCCTGAATATTCCATATTTGTGCCTTCTTTTCAAGCATCTAAATTGACTCATGAAAAATGGAAAATGCCTCCATTGAATGATTTCATTGCAGCATTGACTCAAGAGCAAGCTAAGTTAGTCCAAATGGGTTCCATCAAGCATTCCAAGAACCAAGCACTTGCAACTACTAATGCTCCAAAGAGCAGTGGAAAAGACAAGAAAAAAGGAAGGGGTAAATTTCCTGAATTGAAGAAGGAGAGATCTACACAATCTTCATATAACTCTTCTGAGCCTAAGGGTAAGAAGAAGAAGGAAAGAACAATTTGTAGCTATTGTTCCAAAGTTTTTCATCATGTGTTGAATTTGCACAGAATATATCTAGCTAAACAATAATCCACACATCTGCAGAGAGAATTGGAGAAAGAAGAAGAAGGAGAAAAATAATAGAAGAATTCTCATTAACCGTATTCCACACTCAAAGAGTGAATAATTTACAATATATATAGAATAAATGAGTAACTAATAAACCATAGTGGTGGTCTAGATTGATCTGGACACACACCATCAATTACAAGAGTAAACTGCCACCTAGTCTAGTCTCTCAGGCAGTTACGAGAGTGAACTGCCACCTAGCTGAGTTAACTAGTCAACTATTCTTCAGTTAACTGACTGAACAAAGAGTAGTGAGTTGGTGATGATCCCAATGTTGCATGGTGACAAAACCAATGCAAGATATAAACTCAACTCAACTAGTCAAACTGAAGTGTCAACTGAAAGAGAATATTCTCCAGGTGGAATATTTTCCCCTAAAATATAGGAGATTGGATAATGACTAATTATGACTAATAAACAAGGAATAACCTTAGGAAAAATAAATCCTAGGTGTGTGTGAAGTAACTCCAACACCCCCACCTGAACATCACTATGGTGAAAATAAAGAATGGGTCCCGGCTACAAGGCCATGTTAGGTACCCAAATAAAAAAGATACAATGAACGAAACGAGGAAAGAGGAAAAATATCATGGGAACAAACCCCCCCCTCAAATTAAAATGCATACAATAAAAAATGATAAGGAACAAAAGATAGTTGCTAAGCAACCATGTCCTTCACTCCAAGAAAACCTCGCAATTGTGCAAGTTTGTGCTCTTTGAAGATTTTTTTGAAGATGTAGATGTCTGCACAGATTTGATGAAGTATATGCATCATTGATATTTCCACACATATCCACTTTATCTTCTTGTAATGAATAATATCCAAATATATTTTGGATAAAACTTTGAAAACTGTGAGGTCGTGTACAAAAAAATGCTGAAATTTTGTTGATTTTAAAATTATCATAACTTCACTTTTCAGAATCCGTTTCAGACAATTTTTTTTTTGAAATTGGATATTTTCCCGAGAGAAATTCAAATATCCAACTTGTTTCTGAAAATTGTGATTAGAAAATATCAGAATGGAATCTGATGTTCGTGGCTCCCTTTTTGTCTCCTGAGCATGTATGGTGCATGCAAAAGTGTCTGCATGTGACTCTTGAGATGCATGTCATATATCTTCCACATGAATTTCAGAAAACAAATCTGAAATGGAGTAGACATCATCTTCAATTAATGGAATACAACTTTCCGCAAAAACTTTTGTAGAAGACTCTTCATAATAAGTGTTAAGCCCTAATATTGGCTCATTACCACTTAATTGGGGCATATTAAATTAGTAATGTTATTTTATTTATGTCGGCTTTAGGACATTAGTTGTGATTTAGATTAGTAATGTTATTTTATTTATGTCGGCTTTAGGCCATTAAAACCTCCTAGTCTCCTATATATACCAAGGAGGTGTTTCGTACTGAATCATCTTATTACTTGAATATTTAAGTGGGGTAAGGAGGTTTCCCCCCTCGAAGAGCTTATTATCTATTATCCTCTTTTTCAAGGCGTTGAGTAATTTTCTTGAGAGTTTTTCTATACTATATTGATGTTTGGTTCTTAACATATAATTATCGAGCTCAAAGGTCTTGGGGTTTATTTGCCATCCCCGAGACACCATGGAATTTTAAGCTATAACTTTTTCTTCAAGCGTTTCACTGGGAACAGATTAAGGAGCTTTTGATGTCACGAGGATCGGGTATTGGGTTCAAAATTAAGCTCACGAGGCCTTATACTTTGAGATACAACACGTACAATATAGGGTTATGGAATCATCACAGAAATGAGTCATTGAAGAATTTTTACAGCTATAAAAAATTTCTGTGGGTTTCAGAACCTAAACTCTAGGGGCCATTTACAGGAAATTAGTTTTTTATCTGTGTTAAAAATTTCATCTTCTGTGTCTTCTTAAATTTGTATATACACCTTGTGGCAGATAGGGTGTCGATAGTCCTATTGACTAGTCTCAGGAAAGTGTTCGAGGTAAAACAAGCATAAATTCTTGCTTGAATTATCCAAATTGAGTGGGACTAGTTGCATTGGATCGTGGACAGTCTATGAGTACTTTGGGTGCGATTTTCAAAAGAATTTGATATCAATTATTTTGTGCGGGGAATTCTATACAAAGGAGATCTCAGGAAGGCCAAAATTGGCAAGTTGTGGGAAAGTTACATAAATTCCACTTGGCACATCAATTTTGATCAGACCTGTGGCATTGCAGAGAATAAATATCATGCAGAACTACCTAAGGGAAAGTTTCATACCCAAAAGGAACGAAACTTGGGAGATATGGAAGAAATATTTTCCAGGAGAACCACCTCAAAATCAGAGACTCAAAAGTGATATTTGACTAACATGCCACCCAAAGGGACCTCCTACACCAAATAAGCCCCTCTAGAAAATCTTAGTGGACTCTTAGTGAGCTGAAGAAATGGTAGGGACATAAATGATTTAAAGAAGATAGTAACAAAGATGAACTACAAAGGATGAAGGATTCAATGGACACAAAGATGGATTCAATGAAAGCTCAGGTTGGATACTAAGATGGATTCAATGAAAGATCAGTTGGATACTAAGATGGATTCAATGGAATCTAAGATGGAGAGGGATTAAAGGGGAGATCATGGAAGTATTGAGAAATTTAGTATGGGAACACCCAAAGTGAAATGCATTCCATGAAATTCATGATGAGAAGACACAAGGAGGTGAATCAAGGAATGGAGAAACTCCAACTTTGGTTTGAAGACCAACCCGTTCCTAAGATTGATGAGGAAGTTTGATGCTTAAAGGACCCAATCATGGATACTTCCGGATGGAGCAATTCTTTGAAGTCTCCATAATGTGCCACATACACAAAGATACAGTACTTCTTTATATTTAGAACCTAATCCAATTTGTTTGGTATGGATGGATTTTTTCTTGCAAATCAATCGTCACTCGGAAAATTTTCACAGAAGAAATAATAACACACTTAGGGATACGGGCTGATACCTTCTTTGTAATTGATAAAATCTCCAAGCAAAGGGTTCGATTACTGATCACGTGAGAACTTTCAGGTGGAATACAGAGTAACCGATATTCGAGATGAGCACTTGATTGATGTATTCCTTAGGAACTTTAAGGACAACATTCAACATGAGGGTTCTCCTTTGGGAACCCAAATCATTAGAGGTAATGCATTTAAGGTGGCAAGAAATGTTGAAGAAGGAGTAAAAATATGGCTATGGCTACTAGAAGGACCTATCCTAACATCTATAGAGAGAACAATGCTCCTTCTCCACAAAACCACATCAACCTACAAGGTTGACACCTCAACAATTGGAAAGAAAAGAAAAAGGTTTATGCTTTAATTGTGATAGCAGAATCTGATGGGGACATAGAATGTGGTGAGAAGAAATTATTCTACATAGATTGTGAAGAGGGAAGACAAGAACCAGAACCATCTCAAGATGAAAATGTAGAAGCAATTTCATCACAAGGATTCTAACTCCCTACGATATGGAGTAATGCATTGGCTGGAATTAGCACTCCTCAAACCGAATGAAGGATACATCAAAAGAAAAAAGGTAATAGTCCTAATTGATTACATGGAGTACTCATAATTTCATTCTTTGTAAATTTATTAAATATCTCAGGTAACATATCCAGCCGAGTTCAGAAGTAATGGTTGCGGATGGAGGGACTATCAATTGCTAGGAAAAATGCAATAAGATCAATCTTACTATAGAATATGTAATGAATAGTCCAATGACTATTATACCCATGGGTGGAGTGCGGATGTTGTGTAGGAGATCAATGGTTACAATCATTAGGAGCATTGGCTTTAGTGCAGGAACTTTTCATGAAATTTTATTGGAAGGAAAATAGAATTGAGTTGGGAAGGTATCCTGAGAAAGCTGGTAAGGTGTTAATCTCTAATGGCATGAAAAATTATTAAGAAGGGTCATCAAGGCATTATTGAAAAAATATACTCACTAGATGTTCAAACATCTAAGCTATCTATTCCTCAAGATCTCAAAGGATCATTGATAAGCATTCCAAAGTATTTGAAGATATTTAAAGGTCTCCCTTATTTCGAAATCATGATGTAGAAATTCACTAATTCTAGGAGTGTTCCTCTAACATCAGGACATACAGATACCATATTCCTAGAAAGAGTGAAATTATTTGGTTGAAGAAATGTTAGAAATTGACATTATTAGACCAATAAAGTTCTTTTCTGCTGATGGTATTCAAGAAAGATAGCTCATGGTATGTGTGATATTATGAGAGCTCAACAAGATCACTATTAAGATAAGTTTCCCATTCATTGATTGATGAATTGTTAGATGAATTTACATGGAGCAATATATTTCAAAAAAAATTGGATCTATGTTCAAGGTATCATCGAATTAGAATGAAGGGAAGATATCCCAGCTTGACATTCCACTCATGAAGGCCATTATGAATTTTTGGTCATGCCTTTTGGTCTTACAAATGCACCTTCCACACATTCAAAGTTGATGAAATTCCAGACAAAGCCCTTCCTTGAGAAAATTTGTGTTAGTATTTTTTGATGATATATAATCTATAGCAAGTCTTGGGAGGATCATGCGCAGCATGTTGACAAGGAGTTACTTTACAACTACTAAAGGAGAAATGACTATATGCCAAACCATCAAATGTTTCTTTGGAGTAAAGGAGGTAGAGTATTTAGGTCATATTGTATCTCATGAAGGTGTCAAAGGAGTAGACCCTAACAAGATTAAAAGACCATGATGGATTGGCCGATTCCAAAACATTAAAAAATCCTAGAAGATTTTTGGGTTTTGTGAGTTACTACCACAATTTTGTTTTGAACTATGGAAGAATAGCGGCACCTTTAGCGACACTAACTAAGAGGATGCATTTTTCATGGACTCGAGAGGCAACTAAAAGCTTTTGAAAACTTAAAGAGCGATGTGCTGTCTACATCTTGACCACTCCAGAAGTCACAAAAACCTTTATTGTGGAATGTGATGCCTCGGAAATGGAATTGGTGCCGTCCTAATCCAAGAAGGAATGCCCCTGGCTTCTGAAAGTCGACCACTCAAAGGGAAGGACTTACTAAACCCATTTATGAAGAAGGAAATGATGGCAATACCACTACATGCATTGAAGAAATGCGTCCCTTACAATAGGTAGGCACTTCAAGGTCAAAACAGATCATGATAGTCTTAAGCCACTTCTTAGGAGCAATGATTATCTTCATAAGAACAACAAAAATGGGTAACCAAGATCTTGGGTTATGATTTTGAAATGCGTCTATAAAAGGGAAGCAAAATGTTTTATTGAGATGCACTCTCTGAGAAAAGGATGAAGATGTTGAAGGCCTTTCTACGTGCTATCTCGATCATCAACCCAGTTGGATGGTAGAAGCAAAGGGATGAATGGAAGAATGAAAAAAAAAAAAAAAGTGTGGACTCTCATTGAAAGGTTCTGTGGGATTACGGTGCATCAAATACATTACATGGAAAAATGATTCACTATATGGTACAAAGGTAACTATATTTATGTAAAACTCCCAACTCAAACAAGGTTCTAATGGAACTACACCTCTCAGTGAGGCTTTTCGGGATTTTGAAAACCATAGATTCAAAGAAGAGTTTTTGGGATGGCCTTAAAGCCCGATGTTCAAAGGTTTGTGGAAGAATGTTTGGTTGCCAACAAAATAAAGGTGGAAACAATTAAGACCGGGTCTTTTACAACCATATCCATCCCAATTCGTGGCCGGGAGGAGGGTTTCCATGGATTTCATCAAGGTTACCAAAGTGAAGGAAAGAGGGAAGTGTCATCATGGTCCTTTGTTGATAAGGTAAGAATGCATACGCTTTTGTGCACTCTCTCACCTTCAAATCTGATGGGTTGCCACAGCATTCATGGAGACAATTCAAAGAAGCTGCATGGCATCTTAAAGATTATTGTAAGTGATAGAGATCCCATCTTCGGACGCACTGGACAGAATTATTTTCTTGTTTGGGTACTCAAGGTGGCTCATAGCTCATCTGTATTACTCGATTTGATGGACAATGAGATAGTGAACAAATGTCTAGAAGGATACCTTCGTTGCTTTGTCTCTGATAAACAAACACGATGGTTCAAATGGTTACCCATGGCAGGAATGTTGGTATAACTTACTTTGCTTTCCTGCTTTGCAACAAAAATGGCCTGTTATGGCACTTTATGGATACCACCCACTCCTTCCATCACTTATTCTCTAAAGAAAATCTAAAGAAGTTCAGCGTTGGAAGTCACGTAGAGATCGGCAACAAGTTCTCCAAGTCTTAAGGGACAACCTGACCATAGCACAGAATAGCATGAAACAACAAAGCGGGGATCAACATCTTAGTGAAAGAATTTTTGAAGTGGGGATTGGGTATTTTTAAGACTACAACCATATAAACGGATGTCCCTCAAGCAAGCCAAGAAGGATAATAAATTATCACCAAAAGTACTATGAAAAACCCTTATAAAGATTATTTTTGAAATATTGGTACTATGGCATACAAATTCAGATTTGCCTGCGTCTTCATGAGTACACCCGATTTTCCATGTTTCATGCTTAAAGAAAGTTATAGGGGACAAGATCCCAGTTCAATATATTTCCAGAACTTGACAAAGAATGAAAATTCATATTGGAACCTGAAGCCATCCCTAACACAAGAATTCACCAAGCCGAGGGAATAGATCCATTTCCGGTATCTCATTAAATGGAGAACACCATCGAGATTTACTTGGGAAGATGGAGTCTTTTACTCTGAGAAGAATCGAGAGTTACTCAGCGTTCTTGGGGCAGCTTTTTTATCTCAAGGGAGGGGCATGTTAAAAGCCTAATATTGGCTCATTACCCATAATTGGGGTATATTATATTAGTAATGTTATTTTATTTATATGCGGCTTTAGGCCATTAGTTGTGATTTAGATTATTAATGTTATTTTATTTGTAATGGCTTTGAGCCATTAAAACCTCTAGTCTCCCTATATATGCAAGGAGACATTTTCATTTGAATCATCTTGTACTTGAACATTTAAGTGGGGGTAAGGAGGTTGCCCTCGAAGAGGCTTATTATCTAATATTATCTCTTTTCAATTTAGTACTTTTCTTGAGGCTTATTATCTAATATTATCTCTTTTTCAAGGCGTTGAGTACTTTTCTTGAGGTTTTTCTATGCTATATTGATGTTTGGTTCTTAACAATAAGAGACTTGATCTTCTGATGGCTTCTCTTCTGGCTCTATCTGTTCGACCTCCTGCATGAAATATTCACAATATTCTTTATTACCAAATAAAACCTCCAATATGTTCCATAGTTCATTTGGAGTTAATCCTTTTGATTCTTCATATACTTGATGGAAAAGTTCGGGAGAAATAGACATGCCCATACTTTCTATGGCCATATCTTGTCTATTGAGAAAGTCATTTTTCTCATCGACAAAATCAGTCTCTACTTCCATTGACATGGTTATTTGGTACAAGACTTTGCATCTAAAATGAATAATAATGTTGGGCTTCCATTCCAAATAGTTATGAGGCATGAGAAGAATTTCCGACGAATAATCCATCTTTTGTTGTCTTCAATCTTTTGTACCTGCAAAAAATGATTTGGTGTAGATTTTGCTTAGCAGTCCATTGTCTCTGATACCATGTAAATGTGTTGAACCTGAACATAATAGATTTATCTAGAAAATACTTTATCTTCTCTGCTGCAAGAGTCAGTTCTTTCTCCGTTCCCATTGTTACCCTGTAAAGCCCTTTACTTCGAAGGAGCAGAGAGATCTCTATCTTCCATTCGAAGTAATTGAAAGGATTTATAATGAGTTTTGTGGGATGAGAGAGATGATCCATTAATTCTTGTTGTGCCTCCTGATGATCTATAACTGCAAATAAAACCATGTACAATCCACTAGATTCAATCTAGCTCTGATACCATGTAGAATTCCTGCAGAAACCCCGATAGATCTAGAATTCTAGTTAAATTGAACACATGCAATTTGCTGATATTAAAGAGATGAGAGAAAGTTTTTGCTCCATAAATCAGAGAATTATATTAATAAAAAATGAATATACATGAGCAACCATCCTCAAAAAGAAGAGAGGAGGTGAATATATAGAATTTCCAACATAGAAATTCTAGTCAAAAAAGCTAGAAATAGCTAAAATAGGTGTCATAAGCTAAGGGAGACCACATAGTTCGACCTAGACCACTAAAGATACATGTAACACACTCATTAATGTACACAAGAGTCAGGTGATGCACATTATCTCACTTAAGCTCACTTAACTGACAAGAGAAGCAGTTCCAACTCACTTAACTGACCTGAAATAATAGTTACTAATAATAGTAACGACAAAAATCATTAATTAAGGAATAAATTTCTCAATCAAAGAGGAGGTGCACATTCCCCAATAATAGATGAGTTTTTTCAAGGGGGAGTTGGAATAAATCATGAATAAATCAAGACAATCAAGAATAAATCAAGAAAATCAAGAACCGGGAGTTGAGTCTTGATCTAAAAATAACAGTTTTCCCTAAAATCTAGGAATGAGGCACCCTTCTTCTCTATGTGGCCAAATTAGGTGAAATAAAGTGTAAATGAATGTATTAACCAAGATCTAGGTATAAACTAATGTAAATTAGGGTTATGCTCCAACAATCTCACCATTTTCGCAATAAAGTTTTTTCTAGAATGATTCAAACTGTGAAATTGGGAGGCCGTTGAGGAAACATATGCAAGTAGCTATGATAAAATTTTTATCTTGTGGGTCGTTTTATTTTTGAAGTTACACTCCATGGAAAATAGGGTTTGTGGCTAGTCCTGAAACTAGTCCAAAACATGTGTTTCGGGTAAAAACATCATAACTTCTTCATAACAGATCCAAATTCAGTAAGACCAAATGTATTGGTTATAGTACATTCTGTAGTATGTTGTATATGATTTTCAGATCTATACAACAAATAATCCGTGCGAGGAATTCTATACAAGTTTGATCTCTAGAATAAGACATAATTCAACAAGGTATGCCATTTTTTCTATAACTCCTTTTCTGAGAGGTTCCAGGTAGTGAAATCTGGAGGAATTGCATAAAATACACTGAAGAAAATTGTGTACCATTTTTAGATATTATTCATTATAGGTACATAGTTATGATTATTGCAATCTAGGGTTGTTGACTAATCCAAAACTACTCATGTGAGACTAAAGTAAAATTTGATGAAAATGCTAGTCTCTTGTTGAGGAAGGTTTGCAGGTATGTGATCATATAAACCAGGTATGTTATAGAGTTACAAATCATATTTGGATGATGAAATTGATGAGGAATTTTGGTTGAGGTATGTTACATATAGAGGTTTTATAACAGTGAGGTTGTGGCACATGGTTTGATGTAATGGTTTATGGTATTGGGTTTATGGATAGAGTGATGAATTGTTAGATAAATTTTGATGGTTATATTGGTATATGTATTTGTTATATGGTTGAGGTACATGTTGGGTACATGTTTGAGAAAAATAGTTGATGATGTTGGTACATCCTGATGAGTCATAGTTTATGTTTATTTGATGCATGATTGGTACATATTTGGTGCATGGTTGATGCACTCACTGATGGTACAGGTTGAGGTACAGGTTGGTGCATGTTTGATGCACTTGTGTATGGTACAGGTTGATTACAGGTTGTTTGGTATAGGTTGGTGCATGGTTTATGCACTTGTTTATGGTACAGGTTGATTACAGGTTGATTTGTACAAGTTTACAATAATATATCTCACAGTGATAGTGTGACAGTGGTTCCATCATTCTACTTTTATTTTAGGGCAAGGATAGGTGGTTGTATCCACCTTCCAATTGTAGTCGGAGAACATAGGGGGTTGGATCCTCCTTCTGGTTGTAGCTAGAGAATTGGGGAGATGGAGCTTCCTTCAGGTTATAGCCTGAGAAACTAGGGGGTTAGAGCCTCCTTATGGCTGTAGCGAGAGAATTGGGGAGTTGGAGCTTCCCTTAGATTGTAGCCTGAGAAACTAGGGGGTTGGAGCCTCCTTCCAGTTGTAGCTAGAAAACAAAGGAAGTTGGTGCTTCCAATGAATGTAATTATTAAAGACATATAATAAAAATAATTATGTGGTTTTCTCCCGCTTTGGGTTTCCACGTAAAAAATTAGTGTACTGTGTATGTGTATGATTGCTCATTTGTTCATTGTTTATTTTCTCTGTAGCTATTGTATGATAATGATACATCGATATAACACTTGAATTTTATGGTGAGAAAGGATTAAATTTCTCTATTATTGATTCACCCCCCTTCTCAGTAATCCAACAATTGGTATTAGAGCCGGTTCCTTCAGGAAACAATTTAACCACTGGAAGGATATCATGGATTATTTTGAGACTGGAGTACCAATGTTTAATGGTTAGAATGGTTTAAAGTATGAGATGTGGAGAAAAAGGATGAAACAATTTTTACAGGCACAGGGACATTATATTTGGCTATCAGTTGTTATAGGATATGATAGTTTAAAAAGGGAAAAGAATACAACCAAGAAGGAATTGAAGAGGAATAAAAAAATAGCAATGGATTTCATCTAGGAAGGATTACCTAATCCAGTAAGAGAAAAGGTTGGTAAATGTTCATCACCCAAAGAACTTTGGGATAAGTTACATGACATATATTCTTCACGCATCGCAAATTCAGAAAATTCCAAAGAGGATGCAGATATAGATCAAGAAGAATTATGTTCACCATGTCAAACAGATTCAGAAGATGAAGAGTACATAATCACCATAGGTATGTTGTTTTACTTTAATTGTGAAAAACACTTACATCTTGAAATAGAATGTCGTGATGAAAAAAAAAGAAAGTGTTCACATTTTTGAAGAAGCCCAACATGTCATTGAGAACTTAATAACTCATCTAGAAGAAGCCATAAAGATCGAAGAAAATCTTGAATATCAAAAGAAGTATTTGGAAGCCAACATAAAAGAACAAAAGGAAGAAGAAGAAATGAGAGAGAAGATATTGACAGATCATCTTAAGGAAACAACTAACGATCTAATCTAGCTTGAGGTAGTGTTTGGTCAAGAAGAGAAAGGACTTGAAGAAGAAATAATCACATTAAAAATTTATCTTGAAGAAGCAAAAAGAACAAAAGAAGTCATGAAGTCTCAGATAATGAAGAAAGAAGAAGAGGTTGAGAACCTTGAAAAATAATTTGTCACATTGAGAAGTAAAATTTCCAGGCTCAACAAGAATGTTGAAGAGACAAAAACATCCACGTCAACTATAGAGAATGAAGAGAAGCACTCTAGGTTGCTAGAAAAGAAGAATGAAGAAAATAGAAAGAGTTATGTAGAAGTACTCAAAGGAAAGAATCATGGTCAACGAGAATCTAAGAAAACTATTAAAGATACATCTTCAACAAGACCATCCATGTTGAAGTCACAAATAAATTCAATCATGATCATGATCAGTCAAGGCCGAAATTAAGAAGGACTACACCACAAAGAAGATCATTCACTCCCATGTATGCAAATTTATTTTATGGTGATTGTTTTTATTGTACTAATTTTGGACATAAGGTTGCATATTGCAGGGATTATAAAATAAATGTTCAAGCAAGAAGTGCCTATGTGGCCCCATGTAACATTTAATGTTACAAATGTCATATCTATGGACACATAGCTAGTGATTATAGAAGCATGATAGATACTTCCATGAAAGATAATATTGATATCAGATATAAGAAAGTATGGATAAGAGAACAGAAAGAACGGGTGAAAAAAGATCAGGTCCTAGAGATCACAAGATTGGAAATAGAACGAGATGAAGAAAATTCTACAGATAAAAAGAAATATGCTAGATACAGAGAGGTTTGGAAAGTAAATGAAAGAAAAGAAGGATAGGTAAATAAGGAACAGGTTCAAGAGATAGTACTTTGAGGCATTTTAGTGAAAGATGAATCCATAGACAAAAAGAAATAAAATAGAGCTCTGAGAGATGATGAATCTACCAATGAAGATGATGATGCGTACACATCAGAGCATGAATTTTTTTGAGCCATCCTTCTTAGAGATTCCCAGGTAATATGAATATTATACAGGGGGAGTCTATGTGATAGTTGTGACAGAACAAAGAACCATCCTTCAAGAAGCTTGCAGAGTTTGAGAAGACAAATCCATAGTAGTTAGTTAGCATAAGTACAATAAGTTGTAATAGTGAAGAATTCATGATAATATAGGGATAAATGGGTCAACATTATGGACAATTGTGCAGTAGAGTCTTGGATAGTATGGACATACATGGATTTGTAAGAACACTTAGTAGGTTTGGATAAATATATGACAGTGGACGAGAGTATGATAGTGGATGAGAGTATGGATTCATAGATTGGTTCATAGAGTGGTTCAGAGAAAAAGGAACATTATGGATTTTAATTACACAAGAAATGACTCGAACAATGCTAATGGATCCCAAATTGATAGATATTTTTTGGACACATGTAGTGTATAGAACAGTACACATTCAAAACATAGTAATGCTTAGAAACAACAATGACAAAACTCCCTATGAGATATGGAAAGAAACACCAACAAATGTGAAACACTTTAGAGTATTTGGAAGCAAATGCTACATCAAAAGAGAAGATGAAAGAATGAGAAAGTTTGACTCTCATGTGGACAAAGGAGTACTTGTTGGTTACTCAAGTACAAGTAAAACATACAAGTGTTACAATGTGATATTGAACAAAGTTGTGGAAAGCATTAATGTAACAATTGATGAAATAGGTGGACGAGAATCAAAGGAAGAAGAAAATGAATTAGTGGAACAAATTTACGAAGAAGAAGCAAAATATGAAGAAGAAGTAGAAGGGGAATATGAATAAGATCAGATAGAAGTAGAAGAGAATGTTCAACAATTGCCTCCAAAGACACCTAGCAAGAAAGTACAAAATAATCATCCTTTAAATTAGATTATCAGAAAGAAAGATGCAAGAGTTGAGAATAGAAGAAGAATTCATTCGCCAAAACAAATGAACCTAGCACTCTGATCTATGATTCAACCAAAGAGTTTTGAAGAGGCCAACAAGGATTAATTCTGGAATAAGGACATGGATGAAGAATTGGATCAGATAGAGAAGAATGACACTTGGGAATTGGTTCCAAGACCTAAGAATAAGAATGTGATTGGAACAAAGTGGGCATTCAGAAATAAATTGAATGAAGATGGACAAATTACAAGGAAAAAAGCTAGATTGGTATGTAAAGGATACACACAGGTTGAAGGAATTGACTTTGAAGAGACATTTTCCCCAGTTGCTAGAATGGAAACAATCTGATTTATTTTAGCTTATGCATGCTCCAAGAATATTAAAGTGTATTAGATGGACGTGAAATCAACTTTTTTGAATGGGGAATTTGAAGAAGAAGTCTACATTGAACAACTAGAAGGATTTTAGTTGTCAGAGAACACAGATTGTGTGTGTAAATTTAAGAAGGCCTTGTATGGTCTAAAACAGGATCCTAGAGCATGGTACTCTAGACTAGATAAATATCTACAACAGGTAGGGTTTGGAAAATGAAGTGCATACAACAACCTCTACATCGAGGTAACTCAAGATAGTATTTTATTAATTGAATTTTATGTTGATGATATTATTTTTGGAAGCAATGATGACAGGATAAGACATAAATTTGCAAAGGATATGCAGAATGTATTTGAGATGTCATTACTCGAATAACTATCCTTCTTTCTGGGTCTTCAGATACATCAAAGAAACCAAGAAATTCTTATTTCTCAAACTAAGTATATTAGAGAAATGCTAAAGAGGTTCAAAATGGAATATTGCAAACAAGTTACCACTCCTATGCAAACTAGTTGCAAGTTGAGCAAAGATGATGATTCAAAGTCTACATACTAGAGGCAATACATATCAATAATTGGTAGCTTACTATATGTGACAACATCCAGACCAATTGTACTGCATGTAGTTGGACAGGTGGCATGATTTCAAGCAACACCAAAGGAATCACATGTATTAGTAGTGAAGAGGATTTTTCAGATATCTCAAAGGAACAAAAGAGTTTGGATTATGGTATATAAAAGGAAAGGATCTATCACTTATTTCCTACACATATGTACATTACATAGGTTGCATTGATGAATGATGAAGCACTAGTGGAACAACGTTCTACTTGAGTGAGTGTTTAGTATCATGGATAAGTAAGAAACAATCATCAGTATACTTATCTACAACCAAAACATAGTATATTGTAGCAACAACATGTTGTACACATGTTATATGGATGAAACAAACTCTGACAGATATACATGTTGAGTATGATGAGTCCATTCCAATCTACTGTGATAATACAAGCACAATTAATATCTCAAAAAACCCGGTGATGCAGTCCAAGATGAAGCACATTCCAATCAAGTATCACTTTCTACGGGAATAGGTTGCAAAGAAGAACATCAGAGTTGAATATGTGGGCACAAAAGAACAAGTGGTAGAAATATTTACAAAATCGCTTCTAAGAGAAGCCTTTGAGTATCTTTGCCAAAGACTCAAAGTAATTTCTACTCCAAAATGAATGCTTTTGAATGCTTATCTTATATGTCTTAGATTTACACGAGGAAGCACCATAAAGAGGAAAGTTTAGGTTGGGAGATCATTTCATGAAGATTTCAGTCAGGGGGAGCATCCCCAAGGACAGTTCATTTATGGGGGAGTAGCCCTAGATGGAAGTATACATTTTACATTGATGACAAAGGGGGGGATATTTATCATATGAAAAGGTAAATGTTTGGAGAAAGAGCACAGAGGCATGGTTCCAGGGGGAGCGATGGTCCCAAGGGGATCATGAGTGATATGAATTCAGTATTGCATCATAGTGTTGCCATCAATGCCAAAGGGGGATATTGTTTATTATTTGGGTTGGTTGTCACTGATGTCAACGCTTGAAGAAAGTCTGGTAGTGAATTCCAGTAGCACAAAGGTTTGGTTAATGGGCCCAAGTTTGTTTGATGTATAATGATATGAGTTTTAATATATTTTAAGGTAATACTATTCTATATGGATAGGACATGTCATTCCATTTTCGGTGGTATGTGGAATGTCACATAACTCCTCACGGTTAGAGAGTTATGGCCATTTGAAGTTGGAGAACCCTCATGAGTCATCTAGAAGCCCTAAAAGGTCAAAGTAGTCAAAGTAGTTGTAAAGAACAAATTATTTAAATAATAAAGTGAAGTGATGAGTGTACTATAAGTCAAAGTGGATAGAAAATAAATTATTTAAATAATAAAGTTAATGGAGAAATTACTAAGTGGACAAGTGGCTAGAAGTGGGT
Source organism: Picea sitchensis (assembly GCA_010110895.2). Classification (NCBI taxonomy): domain Eukaryota; kingdom Viridiplantae; phylum Streptophyta; class Pinopsida; order Pinales; family Pinaceae; genus Picea; species Picea sitchensis. The sequence goes on from SNQJ01S0026009.1 coordinate 34,559, forward strand.
TAGCCCTAAAATAAGGAAAGTGGTTTAAGAGATTTTAGAAGGTAAATAATAAAGTGAAGTGAAGAGTGTATTATAAGTCAAAGTGGATACAAAATAGATTATTTAAATAATAAATTTAATGGAGAAATTACTAAGTGGACAAGTGGTTAGAAGTGGGTTAGCCCTAAAATAAAGAAATTGGGTTATGATGATTAAAAGGTAATCCCTTGAGGAAGCTACATAAAAGTATAAATAAGAGACAAAGGTCTCTCATTTTAATCATGCTTGAGCATATTGAATATCTACAATTGAATGAGGTAACCAAAGGATATCTAATCCAAATTTCATAGGGAAGGTGAAGTAAAAAAGGATGAAATTCAAGGGAGGATAAATTCTTTTGATGTTGCTTTCTAAGGTATGTTATTTACAATTCATCTCACCATTTTCATGATAATTTTTTTTATAGAATGATTCAGACCATGAAATTGGGAGGTCGTTGAGGAAACATATCCAATTAGTTGTGATAAAAATTGCATCTTGTGGGTCGTGGTATTTTTGGAGTTACACTCTATGGAAAATAGGGTTTGTGATTAATCCTAAAACTAGTTTAAAACATGTGTTTCAGGTAAAAACGTCATAAATTATTCATAAAAGATCCAAATTCAGTATGAACAAATGTATTCCTTAGAGTATAGTCTTTAGTATGTTGTGTACAATTTTTAGATCTATACAGAAAATATTCTGTGAGAGGAATTCTCTACAAGTTCAATCTCTAGAATAAGCCATAATTCAACAAGGTATGCCATTTTTTCTATAACTCCTTTTCTGAGAGGTTCCAAGTAGTGAAATATGGAGGAATTGCATAAAAGACAATGAAATTTTTTTTGTACCATTTTCATATCTTTATTCATTATAGGTACACATTTATGATTATTGCAAGTTAGGGTTGTTGGCTAATCCAAAACTAGTCATGTGAGACTAAAGTAAAATTTGATGAAAATGCTAGTCTCTTATCGAGGAAGGTTTGCAGGTATGTGATCATATATACTAGGTATGTTACAGAGTTAAAAATCATATTTGGATGATTAAATTGATGAGGGATTTTGAGTGAGGTATGTTACAGATAGAGGTTGTATAACAGTGAGGTTGTGACACATGGTTTGATGTAATGGTTTATGGTATTGGGTTTATGGACATAGTGATGAATTATTAGATAAATTTTGATGGTTTTATTGGTATATGTATTTGGTATATGGTTGAGGTACATGTTGGGTATATGGTTGAGACAAGTAGTTGAAGAGTTGGCACATACGTGAGGTGTATAGTTGATGATGTTGATACATCCTGATGAGTCATATTTTATGTATATTTGATGCATGATTGGTACATATTTGGTTCATGTTTGATGCACTCATTGATGATGCATGTTGAGGCACAGGTTGGTGCATGGTTTATGCACTTGTTTAGGGTACATGATGATTACAGGTTGAGGTATAGGTTGGTGCATGGTTGATGCACTTGTTTATGGTATAGGCTAATTACAGGTTGTTTGGTATAGGTTGGTGCATGGTTGATTACAGGTTGATTGGTACAAATTTACAACAGTATATCTCAAAGTGATCATGTGACAGTGTTTCCATCAATCCACTTTTATTTCAGGGAGGTTGGATGGGGCAAGGACATGTGGTTGTAGCCACCTTCCAGTTGTATTCGAAGAACATAGAGGGTTGGAGCCTCCTTCTTGTTGTAGCCATAGAATTGGGGAATTGGAGCTTCCTTCAGGTTGTAGCCTGAGAAAATAGGGAGTTGGAGCCTCCTTCTGGTTTTAGCCAGAGAATTGGGNTAAGAAACTAGGGGGTTGGAGCCTCCTTCCAGTTTCAATTGGAAAAAAAAGGAAGTTGGTGCTTCCAATGAATGTAATTATTAAAGACATATAAGAAAAATAATTATATTATTTTCTCCTGCTTTGGTTTTCCACATAAAACACTGGTGTACTATGTATGTGTATGATTGGACATTTTTTCATTATTTATTTACTCTGTAAGTATTGGATGATAATGATACATTGATATAACACTTGCATTTAATGGCAATAAAGGATTAAATTGCTCTATTACTGATTCACCCCCCCTCTTAGTAATCCAACATAACCAATTAATGAAAAACAAATACTAGGAATCAATCCTGTCGTGACTAATCTATCCTGTTGCTGCCAACCCGTATAGATAAATTTACCATCCTCACTCCTGAAAATGTATGCATGAAAATCCTAGATTATGGTGGCTCCTTCAACACATGTGCATGATAAAAAAATATCTTTGTCATATCTCCCTATAATCGCTTGTAAGTCTAAATGTGCCTCATGCTCAACCATCACACGAGGCTCCTCCATCAATTCAACAATTTCACTGAAAACCTGATGAGAGAAGGTTGATGTATATGAATAATTATCTACTAAAATAGATGAAAGAGATGCCTGACTCAACTCATCCCAAAGTTGCTCTACCTGTAACTCATATTTTTGAAGGACTATCTGTGTGCTCTCCAAGGAGTCTTGTGTGTTCACCAAATCACAGGTAATTTTTTCTACCTCATTCTCTTTCCCTTCCAACACACCCTAGTACATGCCACCCACTATGAGAAGATAATCCCTATATATGAGAAGGTGTAGGTAGTTATATCTAGTTACTACCATGGCCTCCTTGAGTGAAATGTATCTTGCAAGGGAAATATCTCTTCCCAATATGTCCTGCACCATAGTGGCCCCACAAAAAAAATCAACCACCAATGTATGTGTGTCATCGAGGTGTCTCATGGCTGCCACAATCATGTCCTCGCGAACCTTAAGTTTCCATGCCAAATGGTGTGGCTCACACGAAAAAACATCCACATCATGTTGAAGTACTACGTTGTGACTCTTGCTACGAAGTTCAACTGTGGAATCATCATCAGAGTCTTAGAATATAATGAATGTGGTCGTTTTACCATTGGAAATATATCTATTGCCACCCAACCATAGGCTGAAGCCACCCTACGTGCACCTTAACCTTGACAGAGAATCACTCTGATAGAAAACCCTAGGCTAGATAGCCAAACAAAGGGTAGCACACCTTTCCCTAAGGATAGCGCACCAACAAGAGTTGATCATATAGTCCAAACCTATTGGCAGCCAATTCAATTTTTTTTCAATTTCCCTAAAGGCTGCCTACACCTACATCTTCTGAACTTCAAATTGTCATCGCATTTGAAAATTAATGATATTTTCATTTCATGCGACGTTTGCAGATTGGTTTCAATTTAGTTTTCACGACTGAAAGCGTGAAAACTCCTCCATCGTTATTTTAATTGTCATGATCTACTCATCGATATTCTGATTGGTACTTACCTTTGGTTTATTATTAAGTGGCTGGAAGGATTTTTCAAACTGTGTCCATTTGCCTACTTTTACTTTGATTGCGCAACTTGACTTTTATTTGATTGATAAGACATTAAGCATGCAAATTTAAAGGTTATACTAGATAATATAGGGATCATGGTTGGTTTTGGTTTTTATATGATGTGATCCTTATTATTATAAGCTCTTGGCTTATCGATTCTATGAAATCTCTTATCACAATGTTTTATAAACTTTGATTGCACATTATAGCACATGAGTAACATATGAGACTGATTTCATATGGAATGGCAATAGTTTGAAGTTATACACATGGCACGTTGGTCAAACCTTTGGATTTTGCAATAACGTTGGTTTAAATTATTACAGGCGCATATTTAAACTATGGGTTTGATTTAACGTTGAATGATCGTGGTTTCAAACTATACATTGGCACATTGATATAACTATCCACCGTTTAATCCTTGGGCTGGCCGAATAAGTTTGATTTTGGTTATGATTGATTGAACAGGGGTGGTACCTTGTCATTACTACTTTGCATGGCAGTGGATAATCCCACCACCCTCACACGCGTACATTAATTTGCATCCCCTTTTATCGTTCTCATAGCTGTTAGCCAAAACGATTTTGCTCTTGTATGTTTAATCCGAACCCTACCATGCACCCGCACCATGGCTCCAGTCGTAAGGGCTGAACCCAATGGTTTCCAGGCATTGTTGATGTTTGATGGTGCTTACAGTGACCTTGAGGAATTCGGATGGCTCCCGTTCATACAAAAGTTTGATGGCTATAACCCTAGCGTGGCTTGACAATTTGCATTAACCTTTGATGGCTACCGAGCCAAGGTTGGGGATGTGCAATTGGAAATTAATGAGCAATTTCTTAGTCTGGCTACCGGTCTACCTGCTGTCGGACAGAGATGGTCGAAAAATTGTAAAGTGGAATATGTCCCATGAACATTGCTCTTCCAGTCATGAAGAGTGAGCTCCTGTGACAAAGGTTTGCCCGCAAATATGCTAAAGCAACGATTGCACGACCTGCTGATGATAACCAAGCAATTCATCACTTTCAAGGGCCGATATGGTTTCATTTTCCTGTACCACCTTTGGCTACTTGGTTTTCATGGGCTATGAGCTTAATATGCCTTACTACTTGCATAGGAGTCTGTTTAAAATGTCCAAAATATATAAACGGAACCAGGCCGACAACAGCCTATTTCATTTTGGGTTAATTAAAATGCTCGTGGTTTGTCATTTGGGGTTACGCAGAGACTGTTGGAGTGACTTTCTTTATCGCAATCAGTTTGAGGACTCAAGACCACCACAGGTTGACAAACCTGTGGTGAACGAGAGAAAGTTAGTACCCCCTGTCCCTTACAGTGCTCTGCTACCCAAGCCCCTACCCGACTCACCTATTGACCTACCCAATTCTGTGACCACAGATGTGGAAAATGTTAAACCCATGGATAAAAATCCTAAGACCAAACCTGATGCGAATTCTAAAGGTAAGAAGAATGCCCGATTAATCTCTCGCATGGCAAGAAAAAAACCGAAAATTTCTATCAACCCTGACCCTATCATGGTGAGTGAAGATTCTGACTCAGAGATTGAACGTTACCTGGCAAGTGAGTATCCCTTTTCAGAAGGTCTGTGTGATAAACCCGCATACGATTTTGTGAAGAAATTACCACCTTGTTTGCTAAATGATCCTAATTATCCTGGCATCAAAATGCCTTGTGAAACCCCGGGTGACTCGTCGAAACCCCTTCCTGCTCTATCTCAACCAGCTGCTCCACCATGTGATCAGTGTGGCTCATGGTTAGAAAGGTATTACCTCGATGTGCCAATGTTGCAGTCCAAAATTCATGTTCTGGAGGATCAAGTTGCAAGGCTCTCTAGTCAAAAGGCAAAGATGCCATCCACTGATAAGAAACAATGAACAACTGGTTCGATTTTGTTTAAGAACGTGGAGTCGGCAACAACATTCGTCAATTCAAAATTGGCGTAGCTAGAACAACCTCACTGGTATGATTATCATTTGTTTATATGAAAAAATCATAAACTCTGTTTACAGCGTGGATTTTCTTTGACACATAAGCATGCAATTTTTGTATATAATTTTGTTTTGATAAATCTAGTTTCGTTATTGTTTTAAATTTCGATTGGATTTGGCTTTGATTCGATTGATCGTGGGATTAGATTTGATTGTTTCAATTTATCTTCAATTGAGTGCTTTGTTGCTTATTGAAGTTATTAATATATTTTCTAAACACATGCCGTTTCTGGTATTCCAATGTTGAACACAGTCAATGGCTCGATTTGAATTGGTTGTACTCTATACGATGTGGTTGGCATAATGGTTAATTGTAATATTTCATGTCTTTTTCGATCAATTCGAATGTCATTCTGTTAATGCATAACCAAATTGCAACTGTTCGATTCGCATCGTTTGACCGTGTTATCAGCCCGATCCATATTTCAAAAAACATATTGTTTAAAGTTAATTTGGGAACAAAAGTGATTATGCCCAGGATTACGATTTGTTTTTACATTTGACTCAGTCACAATTCGATTTGATTGTTGCCCAGTTTATGGTTATCACTACTGTTGGTGGTTATGATCACTATTTTTGGTCCTATCTGTCGACTGTGTGACACCCAATGATAGAAATATATGGCGAAGTTTGTTGATGCTGTGATTATAATCGTAACAACCTTTCTATATTGGTATTTGATTAAAACAATCTGAATTGTATGCACATTGTTACAGCCATAACAAATCAATTATGATTGAATTGAGTTAAATCGTATCTAATTCGATATGATTCATTAATATTTTCATTTTGGATATGAAAAAGTTTGCTTATCATTTGATTCGATTTCATAGCAACTAAAACAGATCATTCTTATCCTGTTTTGATTGCATCCTTTTCGATTTTGTTTAATTCGAATGATAAATTTGCTTGAACCATTAGTAATTCGATTTTAATGTTTATTAAAAGAAAATTAAATTGGAGTGTTTTAAAAAGATTTCGTTTGATTTCTATCTTATTCTATACGCTATTTTAGACTAGCTACAAAATCAGATGATTCTGTAGCTAAGTCTGTAGGATCAATTTTTTATTATTTTGTTAATGAAATATCTTTCTAATTTGATGTTTGTGTTCTATTGTAGGTAAATTCGAAATTGCAATTGAGTTTATGAGCAGTTAGGGGATGTTTCCAAGATTTCACTTGCATTTCATTTCCTAGTTTAGATGATTTTGGGGATATTTCCCAGATTATGTAAAACTTTTTGATATTATCCACAGGGAGGTTTTACCCTGTGGAGAAACTTATATATACTTATGATTTTTGTAATAATGTTCATCCTCATTCATGGGATAACAAGGATATGGAGTTCTAATACAAACTGGAGCAGAATTGATGTTTTGTCACAGCTTTAGCTTCTCAATATATAAACATTTTGTTTCATGTTGTGTATATCACTTTGTCTATGATTTATGACTACTTTATCTATCTAGATCATGTGCAAATGATATAATTTTAATCACTGTAATCCATATCTGGTTTCTTCCAATTGTATAAAATACATAACAATTGTTTAATTCAGTTTCTAAATGACAAGTTTATCTTCTTCATTAATTGAATTATCAAATATAAGTTTTTTGCATAACAGGTTTCCCTTATTGCAGAGATTTATACATCTTATAGTTGTTATGATATTTTTATGTCTTGTTTTTCCTGCAAACCAAATCGAAGAGAAGCTCAGTTGATCATTTACGAGAAGCTGTTGAACCAATTCGGTGCGAGTTTACTTCCTCCGACCAGCTTCAGAGTCATCACACACGGGACAAATTAGGAGCGCTTCCAGGTTAGCTAATTTTTTATTTGTTGTTTTCATTAAGTAGTTCAGTTTAGATTTAAGTTTAATTAGATTTATATTAGATTGTTTAATTT
>SNQJ01S0026009.1:56394-72619 GCA_010110895.2 Picea sitchensis
CTCCCCCTCTCACAATCACACATTCTCTCTCTTACTTACACACTCCCATACACACTCTCTCTCTTACTTACACACTCCCATGCACACTCTCTCTCTTAATTACACACTCCCATACACACTCTCTCTACCCCCCCCATGTATTTCTATCTGTCCCTCTCATAATCTCTCACACTATAAAATGTTTGGTACATCTCAAGGAAATAAATGGCCTTGACCTATACATGTCAAGACCTAGACCTAGACCTAGACCTAGACATGGAAAGGCATGGAAATACCTAGACCTAGAGCATAGACCATGACCTATACCTATACAATGACCACTACACAGTCCATGACATAAACATAGAGTTAGACCTAGACCATGACATTGACCTAGACCTAGAACTACACCATGACCTATACCTATACCATGAGCATGTACATGAACATGACCTAGACCATGGCCTATACCCCCTTAGCTCCATATAAGCCTAGGAATAACCTATACTCAACCCTTAACCCCCTCCACACTCAATCCCTAAGTTAACTATGCATATACCTCTTGTTAAAGGCCCCACAACCCTTGCACCCACATCGTGGTGCTCTAACCATTGCTCCATTATTTAAAACATTTCCAATCCTAATCCCTTAGGTTGGGAATTCATCCTTTCCTAGTAGGAATGCATGCACATTCCTAAAATGAACACATTATTTTAACATATTTTTTCATTTGTAGACGTTGAATAAATCCAAACATCTTCTAAAGGTGAGGCATGGATCATAACGAATAAAGGATATGTGCAACAGAGGAATGTAGCCTCACCTATAAGGTGAGTGTTAATTTTTTCTTCTTTTTCCAATGGAGTACTTATATAAGTACTTATACAAACATAATCATGACCTAGACTATGAACTAGACCTAGAACATGACCTAGACCCCCCTAGATCCATCTAAGCCTAGGCATAACCTATACTCTACCCTTAACCCCCTCCACACCCAAGCCCTAAGTGTAGTATGCCTATAGCTATTTTTTAATAATTATATTTTTATGGATATGAATGTTGACCTCTGGTTTGATAATGATTTCACATGGTTTAATGATGATTATGGTACGTTGATTCTTCTTTTTTTATTTTAATATAAGCATAATATTTTGGTGGATTTGATATTATATATATGGAATATTTATCCTTCTTTCGAAATCATTGTTTTACATGTCCAATATTATGTATGATAGAACACTTATCTATATGTACTTTCACACACACTCTCTCTACCCCCCTCCTCCTTGCCTCTCTCACCCTCCATCCAACTATCTCTCTTCTCTCTCTCCTACATCTACCGTATCCCTCCCACCTCTCTCTCTCTACCCCCCCTCTTGGTCTTCCTATCCTACCCTCTCACACTCTAAAAAAATCCATCTCTACCCCCTTCTCTCTTTACCTCTTTCATCTAACCATCTCTCTCTCACTCCCTGTATCCCCCTGTCTCTCCCCACCTTTCTCTCTTTTATTCTATCTAACCCTTATTTCCCACTTTCTCCCCCCTTCCTCTCACTCTCTCTTTGTACCCTTCCTCTCTGTCTCCCTGTCCCTCACTCTCACACACTCCCTTTGTCTTCCACTCTCCCCCTCTCACACTCTATTTCTTACTTTCTCTCCACCCCCCCTCTCTACATCACAAGAAAAGAAATTGTCTTGACCTAGACATGTCAAGACCTAGATATATACCTATACATAACAAGACATAGACATGGAAATACCTATACCATGACCTAGGCCTATATGATGACCATGATAAAGACCATCACATAGACCTAGAGCTATACCTAGACAATGATCTAAACCATGACATATACATAGAGCTAGACTTAGGATATGTGCAATAGAGGAATGTAGCCTCGCCTGTAAGGTCAATGTTAATTTTTTATTCCTCTTCCAATGGAGTAATTAGATGAGTACTTATATGAACATGACAATGACCTAGACCATCACCTAGAACCCCCTAGCTCCATCTAAGCCTAGGAATAACCTATACTCCACCCTTAACCCCCTTCACACCCAAGCCCTAAGTGCAGTATGCTTATACCTATTATTTAATAATGATATTTTCTGAATATGATCATTCACTTCCGGTTTAATAATGATTTAAAATGGTTTAATGATGATAAGGGTACGGTGATTCTTCTTTTTTATTTTAATATAACCATAACATTTTAGTGGATTCAATATTATTTATGTGGAATATTTATCCTTATTTCACAATCAGTGTTTGAAATGCCCTAGATTATGTATGAAAAAACACTTATCTCTATGTACTCTCACACACTCTCTCTCTACCCCCTTCCTCCCTCCTACTATCTCTCCTCTCCCTCTCCTACATCTACCATATTTCTCCTACCGCTCTCTCTCTACCTGTCCCCTCTTGGTATTCCTCCCCCATCCTCTCACACTCTAAAAAAATCCATCTGTACCCCATTATCTCTTTACCTCTAGCATCTAACCCTTACTCTCTCTCTACCTATATCCCCCTCCCTCTCTCTCCCCCACTCTCCCCACCTTGCTCTCTTTTCTTATATCTAACCTTCCTTCCCTCTCTCTTCCCCCTTCCTTTCAATATCTCTCTCTATGTACCCCCCAATATGTCTCCATCTCCCTCACTATCACACACTCTCTTTGTTGTCCCCTCTCTCCCTTTCACACTCTCTTTCTTCCTCTCTCTCTCCACCCCCCCTCTCTACATCGTAAGGAAACAAATTACCTTGACCTAGACATCTCAAGACCTAGACCTATACCTAGACATAGCAATACCTAGACGTGAAAATACCTAGACCATGACCTCGACCTATACGATGACCATGATATACACCGAGAGTTAGTCCTAGACCGTAACCTAGACCATGACATAGAGCTAGAGATATAATTAGACCATGACCTTGACCTATACCATGACCATGACCTAGATCATGACCTAGACCCGTCTAAATTCATGTAAAGCTAGGAATAAATTATACTCAACCCTTAACCCCCTCCACACTTGAGCCCTAAGTGCACTATGCATATACCACTTGTTAAAGGCCCCACAAACCTTGCACCCACATCACACACATCTTGGTGCTCTGACCATTTCTCTATGCTTGAAAACAATTTCAATACTAAACCCTTAGGTCCTAGTTGTCCCCAAATCCCTATACATCTTTACTCATAAATATGTTTGGTCTATAATAAATTCTATATCTGTTTCATTAAGAGTGTGCACACAATCTTCTCACTTGAAATCCTTGTGATTTTCACTCATCCATGCTTAGTAGGAATGCATGCGTGTTCCTAGAATGTGCACATGATTTTTAGGAACATGTGTGCATTCATGCTGAGAATTTTATGTGCCAAGCACACTCCTCTACCTCATCTATCTCAAGCCCAACATCTGCATGCTCAAAATATGCACACAAAAATAGCATGCACAAACATGTTTTTGTTATTTTAGTCTTGTTGTTTAATTTATAAAAACTTTTTTTCTATTGCAAGACAATTGTGGGAAGAATTGGAAGAAAAAATTGTCCAAGTGGAATTGGAATTGATGGTTGTGTCTTCTTTTGTCTTCTTGGAATTGGAAGAATAATTTGTCCAATTGGAATTGTTAGTTGTTTCTTATTGTGCAATACCAAGACAAATTTGTCTAATTGGAATTGTTAGTTGTGTCTTCTTGTGTAATACTAAGACAAATTTGTCGAATTGGAATTGTTAGTTGTGTCTTCTTTTGTAATACCACGACACTTTTTTCCAATTGGAATTGGAATTGTTAGTCGTGTCCTCTTTTTTAATACGAAGAAATTTTTTTCCACTTGGAATTTGAATTGTTAGTTGTGTCTTCTTGTGTAATACCAAGACAAATTTGTGGTGGGGTGCTTGGAAGCCAATTTTTCTCTTTCAACATGGGTGTTGGGTTCTTCTTTTTTTCACAAGGGTGAGCAAAAGGAGGTCCCTTAACTATCTATTTAGGCTATCCAGAAAGAAGAATAGAGAGTTAGGTTGTTAGTGGCTCAACTAACATAAAGAAACAAGATATAAAAAACAATGAAATAAATCTAAACTAAGAAAACAATAACTTGAAATGAATGCAAAAATAAAACAAAAGAGAAATATACCAAGTAAACCGGTCTTCGAATTGATACTCCTTGGAGAAATATGGGAACTTATGAGTCCCCTCTTCCTCCTTGGGATGACTCTTGAGTCCCCAAGTACAAAGTATTATTTCTACTATCAATGCCTAACAAAGAAAAAGGGTGAAGAAAAGAGTGATAAACTACTCAAGAGGAGAGAGCTCTAACACTTTCTATGGATGCCCAAAATATTTCTAAGAGGAAGATGGCTTCCCAAAGCTAAAAATGAGCAACATAACAATACTCAAATGATTCTCCTTTTTTTTTCATACAATGGCCATTTATTTATCGGAGGATGGAAATCATTTTCTTAACTGGTTCCAAATGTGAATGGGAGGCCTTTGCAGGTACCTCCCATCCTTTTTAGTGATCCCAAGGAGAAATTTGGGGGAGATTTTGTGCATGTGGGACATACCCTTAACCCCCAAAGTGGGAGAGGCCCGACCAAACTCATCAATGAACCATTTCAACGTCCGCGCAAGTCTTCTGACTGTCATTCATGAAATCCGTGCACTGTGCGCATCATACATTGTGTTAGCCTGTGTACGACTTTGTCTGAATGTGCACGGATTTCTAGAACCACTTTTACATAGTTTTATCTTTGTCTTGCCAAACTGAGTGTAATCCTTCCATGAATACTCGTAGTATGTTATGTTTGTATTAAGTGTTTCTTCATCCATTGTCTGTATTTGTAGTGAGCCATTTTTCAGTGATAATAGATGCCCCCTAATGTGTGAGTTTAGGAGCATACGTATAGTCAAAATACATCATAGTTTCTTTTGGTGACGATCTCATTTTTGCAGAAAGTGAGAAAAATTGAACATGAGGAGTTGTGAGAGTCATCCTTTGGAGGGAGAGGGGATGAAATATTAGTACAAAGTATGATAGAAAAACAAAAAGTGTTGGTACAAACGAGGTGGGCATGCCCCATGCTCGTATCATGAGACCAAAAAGAGATAGTAGTAATTGAACTTGCTGATGAAGTAGATATTTGCAGTTCCCTCAGGGACGTGAAATAAAATAAAATAATAGGTGATGATTCCGACGACTGAATTGGCTCTAAACTGAGTGGTGAAAGAATTGGAGGAATTGATGGCCTATTCAAATTCAGATTTATTCAAACGCTACTGAGAACTGCAATGGTGGAAAAGTAAGATCCACCATGACATGAGATTGTGCTAGATTCGAATGTCATGGGGAGAAACAAAATAAAAGAGAAACTAGGACTTTCTTTGTGTCGTCCAAGGCTACCTATTATCAATGGAATTAGGGCCAAGATATCGTCACTTTTTTGGAAATTTGTTGATGTCGACACGAAAAGGAACACGATGATAAGAGGAAAAGGGCTTCTAGATATCCAGTGTGATAATCATGGAGTTAGAAACTGTGCTGGAAAAAATAGGGGGTAATAATCATGAACGAGGGATGGGATATATAGGATTCCAGAACTGACCTTCGTTGGGGGTTATTTATGGATGGAAGCAATCGTAATGTACTATTTGGTGTCAGGGGGATGACCATATATGGGAAAACATTGTTGAATGGGTGAGACTGCAAGGGGATGTAGCATAGGTCAAAATATAGAGAGATATGGGACACAGAGGTCTATAGGTAGTCAACATTTTGTCTTGGATACAATTAGCTTGCAGAGGGTGTGAGGGTAGTGAGACTCCCCAACCAAGGGTAACAGGGGTTGTGATGTGCCAAGGGAAAACCTGCCATCAGGTGCGATGGAAAAAATCTACGGTACTTGCTAAAATGTAAAACATGATTTTTACAATTACCAAATGAATAAATAATGGGGTTGAAAGTACATGTACAAAAACAGGCGCCCCAGTGGTGTATGGCTTGGCTTATAGAGGGTGCAAGTAGAGATGGGTGAGGGTGGGGGACCCATTGGTTAGTTTTTGTACTAGGTAGATGAATGGAGGATGATATTGTGGATAGGCATTCGATGGTGGATGATGCAAAAGGTTAATGATAATGCAGAGGTCCATTGAATGTACCCAAAACAACATAAGGGGGAAGTCCATAATGGGGTGGTTATCATGATGAGGAGGAAGACATATGAGGTTCTTACTTAGGGATGTAACACTACCAGGACTCTTGATCCTAATGGATATAACAACACGAGTGTTAGTATGCCAAGGGATAAATGTATGTGGGACAAATCATGGAGGTGAGAGAGCTACCGAATGACGGTACCTAAATGCAATGGAGGCGATGGTACCATAGAGCCGGGTGGGAGAATCCCGAGGATAATTGTCAGGGGATATGATTGGGAAATGAAACTATGAGAAGAGGGTTGAATGATATGCCAACTTGAAATATATACTTGGAGGAGCCAAGAGATTCCATGACTAGCGGCATGAGAGGGGCCACAGATGAAAGCCTACACATTCAAACCAAATACTAGATGTGAAACATATGTTTTGAAAATAAAACATGTTTATAACAATTGCATGATAATAAAACGTGGATAGGGGATGCGTACTTGCACCCGGGGTGGGTAAAAGGGGTCCCTAGGGCTCCAGACTGAAAGGAGAATCCAAGAGTACCATTGTGAAGGTGAGGGAATCTAGATCCCATTGATGTGAATGGTGTGAGAAACGGAGCTCAAATGCTTCCAAACGAACACTAGGAAGTTGAGACAAAGGGCGTACATAAGGGAATGGGGTCCACATAACCACCTCATTTGTACATGCTACTATGAAGGTCTAAGATTTGTTTGTGTGGATGTTTTTGAGCCATGGGAGAGAAGACAAGGTCAAGGTCGATTAGTGGGACACCCAGGTAAGCTGTCGAAACCTCATGCATAGTGTAGGCATGTTTTTAGGAGGGTAGGGGGATGTATCACCATTTGTTTGAGTGGGGAGGCGGGTCCGCGTGGGAGATCGTATGATCCCCGTGCACATATGCATGGGTTTAATGAATAAACTAGTGAATAATGCGCAATAGTGTCACCAACACCTGCAAAAATGTGAGCGGTGTTTGGGGTTTCAACCGCATGGAGGGTGGGTTGGACATGTGCATGATTGTTTGAGTAACAACCATGCATAAGCACAATTGTCAGAAAGACAAATGCATGCAAGAAAATTGGAAAACAACGCGACTGTTCCAATAACAGTCGCGCAGGTGTGCACGATTGTAGGTGAAATAGTTGTGCATGAGTGCATGACTGTTAGTGAAACATCATATGTGTGTGAATGTTAATGAAACAATCATGCATGTGTGCATGATTGTTATGGGAATAGTCACACAAGGGAAATAATGAGTTTATATGGATTTGGTGGGAATTTTTTCATGATGATGAGTTAACATATTTTATGTTTCCATGGATGCATGTTTCCAGTATGATAGCGAGAATGTCGGTGCAGTGGAGCGGGAGAGACTGGGATTCTATAAGGAGAGAGGTGGAAGTGGACACACTTCTCCAACGACATTTGGCCCTGGCCAGGTTACTTTGCTTTTTTTATTGTGCACTGATTCGTACCTAGGAGCCACTGTTAGAATTCATAGTACAGATGTGGTATCTGGATCGGCAATGATTTTTGGTACAAGGAGAGAGCTGTGGATTACTGCAGACATTGATATATTTCATCACTTGGATCCCATTTAGAGGGGCCTCTCTGGCGGAGAAGTCGCAGCTGCCATTTGGGGTAGTTGTGGGGGCACTGGCGAAGTGGTACTACTCGGTGGGAGATATTATGAGTGGTGGATCGATCGGCATAAAATCGATTAATTCACTATAGGTATAGGTGTTTTGTGTGATTGTAGTCCATATCTACAGGTCACTGGGGACACAGGGAATTTCTAGTGCACATATGGGGATCGCGTAGTTGACCATGAATGGTCGGATGTTTGCATGGGCCGGTTTGATGCGTGCTTGTATGGTGGAGCAACTGATCCGATGTGTGGAAGCCAAAGGTGGAAAGTTGGCCTTTTGCTCAATTTTATGTGCATTTATGTTCGAGAGAGTGGTCTTACTACTCCCTCAAGACATTTTGGATCTGTCGGTAGTGAAAGATTCACAACTAAAGAGGTGGGAATATTTTTTTCCTTGATAGGGGGTAGGGGTCGCGATCTAGTACTTTACCCTAACATTGGAGTAGGTTTGGTGGCAGACCCCACAGGTTTTCTATGACTTCTCGTATCACAAGATGGATTTATGACGCCATCCAGGCATGCACCTGCCTCCTGGGGAGGACTGGGATGACCAAGGTACATGTATGATATTTTTGTGTTTATGTTGTATCTTTGATTTTGTATATGGATATATTGCTAGTACTGATACATCTTTGTTGGTTTGATCATGAAGATGTGGGACCTAGTGGTCGTTAGGGGAACACTGCTTGGGGGTTGGTTGACGAGCATGTAGAGGAGGGGCAGGCTAGGAGGCCTTGTTGGTTTGATGATCCAGGGGCAGGCCCAACACATGCAACGTGATTAGGATTGGCCCATGTCGGGGGAGCAAGACCAACAGGGGGACAAGATAGAGTTGACTTGGGGGCACAGGACCGGGACATGGAGGAGATGAGGAGGCACCTTGAGGGTGTCTTGGATGTGGTGCTCGAGGATTTGTGGGTTCGGATCTGGGATGCGGGTATCCTGGAGTTATGTATTGGTGGGGACCCTCATTGGCGGTCAATGATTCATTGGGAAGCGATTGCAGGTGCAACGATGATAGGGAAGATTCATGTTTTGGATATTCCACCCGGGGGAGCTCCACCACTTAGTGGTGATGTAACTCGACTAGGGTCACCCTAGGTATTAGGAGGACTAGATACAAGTAGGGCTTGATTTTGTATTATGTAGAAGTCATTGGAACTCCCCTTTTTGTATGGATATGATGAGAGGGCCTTGCCATGGAGCTAATGCATGTATGTATTGATTTTTTGTATCAAACATAGAAACGATCTATATATATGAGTAGACCATTTGAGATATGTGTGTGTGTATTTGGTATGTCTTTTTGATTTTAAATTGTGTATGTATGAATTCTATATGTACATTAATGTGATAAATTCCAATCTAGTACTTGATTCGCTATATTATCTGCCATCTGGTTGTGGTCTCTAGAAATATGAGCAAATGTGATGGACTCAAAATTTCATAGAAGATGTTTGGCGTGCAGGTACTTGCGATAGAGACATCGATCAAAGACATGATACACATTGTTGAGCTATTGGATGATGAGATGAGAATCTAATAGGATGCCAAGGTGATGAATATGAAGGTGACTAGCCTCATAGAGGAGACCAATGAAAGAATTGTATTCAACTTGGTTGTTGGTGGTGGGGCCAAGGAATATGCCTCTAGAGTGGAGCAATACATCATCCGAGGTGTAAATGGCGCAAGTTATTGAAGCAATATTATGGGTCTAGCGGTTGTCTTTGTCCGTGTACCTAATGTTTTAAGTGAACGAATAATTCATCTGTTGATACAGGGACATTGCATTAGGCTCACATAATGAGAGATCTTACCTCAAAAAATACTAAAAGTGACTAGGAAAGAAAGGAAAGCCTAAGGTAAAATGGTTACACTCAGGGGTATAATTTCTTCAAGTATAACCTATTGAGCGGGTCCTTGAGGGTAGCACCTTCGGGGTGGCCTAATATGTAGGTTCCCTTAGTAAGGTAATGACAGATGACATAGGGTCCTCACCATAGGGATTTGAATTTTCTGTGGTCGAGAGTATCATGGGAAATATTGTAGGCTAGGACAAGGTCGCCTTCGACAAATGACCAAAGGTTAATTTAAAGGTCAAAGGTGTCTTTGGTTCACATTCTGGCTGCTTCATTGTTTAGTAAGGATGCCCGTTGATCTTCATCGAGAGATTTGAGGGCTAAAAACCATTTCTCTAGGGCAGTGTATTGGAAAAGATCTCGATTGTTGTGTGCAACGTTGGGATTTCACACCTAATGGGGAGGACAGATTCTATGCCAGGGACTAAGTGGAAGGCTATGAAATTAGTGGTTGTTTTGAAAATTGTCCGATATTCCCATAAAGTTGGAAGAAGAATATGGTGGCAATTGGTTTTTTGTTTTTCAACTATGCAATGGAGCATATTTTTGAGCACTTTGTTGACAACCTTGAATTTCCCATCATATTGTGGGTAGTAGGGTAAGGCGAACTCATGGGCAAGTCATAATTTGTCCGATAGTTCTGCAAATAATTTTTTCTTGAAGTTTTTTCCATGGTCAGAGACTAGTTGTATGGGGACCCTAAAGCAGGATATAACATGGTTACAGAAAAAACATATTGTGGTGTTGGTTGTATTGTTGAACGTGGGCATTGCTTTAGATCATTTGGTGAAGTAGTCTACAATGACTACAATATACTTGTGTCCATTGCTGGATGGAGGATTGTATGTCATGAAATCGATGTCCCATTTACAGAAGGGGCCGACAGTGATGATAAGGTGTAAGAGGGAAGGTGGTGCCCGAGTCTTATGTGCATATAGTTGACATTTGTCACATCATTTAACTGCATGGATGTAGTCATGAAAAAATGTGGGCCAAAGTAATCTTCCCTAATGATCTTTTGGGTAGTGGACATGTCAGATAAGTGACCATTGCACTCCCCACTGTGGAAATCATTTAGAACTATCTCAACCTCTTCTAGGGTAAGGCAACATTGAAGAAGCGCGTTGAAAACTCTACGGTACAGAACATCTCCCATGAGGAGGTATCACAAGGCTTTGTATCAAATGCAATGACGATCGTTGTGAAATAAGTGTGGAATGAAATTTTGAGTGTAGAGGTAGACCAAAATATCTTTGTACCATGGGTCTGTTGATGATATGAGAAATAAATGATCATTCAGGAAGTTCTCATTGATCGGGGGGGCTGTAGAGTCATATCGCAAGTCTACGAGGATTTCAGAGAGAATGAGGGATTTCTTTCTCTTTGGGGTATTAAAATCTAGGTCTTATTCTTGGAGAATGATGATCCACGATGAAAATTTTCCATTGATCTGAGGACAACTCAAGATATAATGGCAGATCTTTTGAACCACGAGAACGAATATGAGGGCTAGATTTTCTTTACGGTTGTATTAGAGAGGTGGACTAGAGAGGTTATTTCTAATGGAGTATATAACATGTTCGCATTGGTCCTTGTCAACTTGAACGATTACTCTGGAAACTGAAACATCATAGGATGATAAGTAGAGTATGTAATCCCTATCATAGTCTGGGGGAATGATCAAGGGGGATTTGTTGAGTGCCACCTTTAGTGAATCGAAGGCGGCCTAGGCATGATGGTCCCAATGAAATAGGATGTGTTGGTGGAGTAGCATAGGAATCCATGGGAATGAATGGCGTAGTTAGGGATGCAATTCCATAAGAAGTTTTCTTTTCCTTGGAGGCTTTGCAACCGACGTAATTTTTTGGGAGGGGGAATCTCGTTGATTGCCTAAAATTTAAGGGGGTATATGGTAATGCCTTGTTGGGATACTATGAATCCCAACAGGTGGCCTGTAGTGACACAAAAGGAAAATTTAAGAGGATTGATCGATATGTTGTATCTTAGACACCATTCAAAGGTGATCCATAGATATTCTATGTGTTGGGAGTGTTTCTTGCATCAAGCGGTGAGGTTGTCTAAGTAGGAAAGGATGATATGAGCAAGATCGTGGAAGTAATACGTCATCGCGTGTTGGAAAGTGGCCTCAATTTTTTTGAGTCTGAAGGGAACAACTCTATAGGATAAGGTGCCACATGGGGTTGTGAATGTGATTTTGTATTGATTTGCCTACCAGATTTGGATCTGGTTGTAGCCCGAAAAGTCGTCTATGAGGGAGAGGACTTCATGAAAAACACAGACATCAATGACTTGTTCGATGAAGGGAGTATGGAAGTTTTCTTTGGAAAAATCTTGGTTGAGGTTGCGGAAGTTTGTGCAAACGCGAAGGGTGCCCTATTTTTTATTGACCGAAACAGGGTTAGAAACCTAGTATATGTATGCAATGGGGTATATCATGTTGGATTAGTGAGAAGGGGGGTGAATCAATAATAGCATAATTATAATCCCTTTTATCCAAATAATCCAAGTGTTATATCAATGTAGAATTATTATCCAATAATGAGAAATAAGAAATGAAAAATCACACACATACACAGTACACCAATGTTTTACATGGAAACCCAAATTGGGAGAAAATCACAAAATGATTTATCTTATATTTCTTGAATAATTACATCCATTGGAAGCACCAAATTCCTTTGTTTTCCAGCTGCAACTAGAAGGAGGATCCAACCCCCTAGTTTCTCAAGCTACAACCTGAGGGAATCTCCAACTCCCCAATTATCTGGATACAACCAAGAGGAGGCTACAACCCCCTATGTTCTCCGTATACAACCATAAGGTGGCTATAACCGCTTGTCCTTTCCCGAGCCAACAGCCTTGAAGTAAAAGTAGAATGATGGAACCACTGTCACACTATCACTATGAGATATACCGCTGTAAACATGTACCAGTAAACTTGAACCATGCATCAACCATGCATCAAACTGTACCTCAACCGTTAATCAACCTGTACCATAAACAAGTGCATCAACCATGCACCAACTTGTACCAAACAATCTGTAATCAACCTGTACCATAAACAAGTGCATCAACCATGAACCAACCTGTACCAAACAATCTATAATCAACTTGTACCATAAACAAGTGCAACCAACCATGTACCAAGTATGTACCAATCATCTATCAAGTACTCATCAACTATGACTCATCAATATGTACCAATATCATCAACTATACACCTCATGTATGTGCCAACTCATCAACTACTTGTCTCAGGCATGTACCCAACTTGTACCTCAACTGAAATCCCTCATCAATTTCATCATCCAAATATGATTTGTAACTCTGTAATAGACCTAGTGTATATTATCACATACCTTCAAACCTTCTTTAACTTTAACAACAAGAGACTACCATTTTCATCAAACATTTCTTTAGTCTCAGAAGACTAGTTTTAGATTAGTCAACAACCCTAACTTGAAATAATCATAACTTTGTATCTGTAATGAGTAAAGATATGAAACTAATACAAAATTTTCTTCAATGTGTTTTATGCAATTAATCCAAGTGTCACTACTTGGAACCTCTCAGAAAAGGAGTTATGTAAAAAATGGCACACCTTGCTGAATTCTGGCTTATTCTAGAGAGCGACCTTGTAGAGTGTGCCCCACGTAGAAAATTTGTTGAATTTATCTAAAACTATTAAAATACATACTAAATATTGTACTCTAACCAAAACATTTTTTCTTACTGAATTTGGATCTGTTATGAAGAACTTATGATGTTTTTACCTGAAACACTTGTTTTTGACTAGTTTCAGGACTAGCCACAAACAATATTTTCAACGGAGTAACTCCAAAAATACAATGACAAACAAGCTGAATTTTTTACCAAATATAATTGAATATGTTTCCTCAATGGAATAGAAATTTCATAGTCTGAATCACTCTAGAAAAAAATTTATTGCGAAAATGGTGAGATGACCTGAAAAAAACATACCTTAGAAAGCATCATCAAAATAATTTATCCTTCCTTGAATTCCGGCCTTCTTTTCTTCACTTTCCTAAAAAAATAGGCTTAGATATCCTTTGGTTTCCTCAGACACCTATAGGTATTCAATATTCTCAAGCGTGTCTTAAATGAGAGATCCTTGCCTCTTATTTATACTCTCCAAGTAGCTTCCTTAAAAACATCTTCTGGGTCACTTTTCCCACTTTCCTTATTTTAGGGTTAACCCACTTCTAATTTCTCAATTAATTTTATTATTGAATTAATTTATTTTGTATTCACTTTGAATTATAGTACACTCATCACTTCACTTTATTATTTACTTTTTAAAATCTCTTAAACCACTTTGACTACTTTGACCTTTTTGGGCTTTTAGATGACATATGAGAGTCCTCCAACTTCGTAAGGCCATAACTCTCAAACCGTGAGGAGTTATGTGACGTTCCACATACCACCAGAAATGGAATGACATGCAATATCCATATAGAATAGTATTACCTAAAAATATATCAAAACTCATACCATTATCTATCAAACAAACTTGGGTCCATTACCCAAACCTGGATTCTCCAACTTCTCATGGCCATAACTCTCTAACCGTGAGGAGTTATGTGGCGTTCCACATACCATCGAAAATGGAATGAAAAACATTATCCATATAGGATAGTTTCACTAAAAAATTCACTGGTGTTCATCTCATTATTCCACAAATAGTCATGGGTTATCTAACCATACTTCAATCCGCAAAGCGTCTTCCCGTGAGGGATTTCACCATAAGGGGACCACTTTGGAGTTCATCCATTTCTACTTATTATCAACCATGAAAAGATAATAATGAGTCATATTTACGTCAAACAATATTTGGTCCATTACCCAACCTTTGTGTTATGGGGATTTCTTCAAGGGTTGACATCAATGACAACCAACCTTAATCAACATATCAAGCCAACTATATAGAGTTTATCGATCTCATATCTGATCACCATGGCTTTGGAAGGGTGGAGGGGGAATTTATTTTGGCAAATAGGGGCAACATCAGGCAAAGTGTCAATGTGATGTTCGATGATTGCTAGGTCTAATCCGAGCATTTTTGTGTATGACCAAGAAAACGCATCTCGATATTCCTGAAATAAGGCTTTGTATGTGATGATTTCCTCTGGGGAACATGCTACCCCCAAGGTGACTTCTTCCACAACATTGGGTTTGAGTGAAATGTAGATTGTCCATGTTACCTTCTTCAAATGCTTTGGGGGCAGGTGTCATATTCTTGAACCAGTCTACATGAATAGAAGGGATGAAATATTTTGTTTCAATGGAATCGACCAAGGTGTCTGTGAGTGGTTGAAAGGTGTTGTGCACCAGAAAAAGGGATCGACAGTGAAACACACCCAGGGGTAATCGGGCGTGTAGAGGAATTCTAAAATGTCTTCATCAGAATGAAAGGTGATGGATTATAGGGATTATTTAATGGGGAAATGTGGGGTGTCAAGATTCAGGGGAGTATTCAGTGATGGTTGGATAGTGTTATTCTTCCCTTAGGTAGATGGACCTATGGGTGATGAATAAGAGTTGTCGACATATGTCATGAACCAAATATCTAGGTATGAATTCAATGTACTACAGTATGGAGCATGGGGAATCTCATAAACCGGTGTTACAGGGGAATTGGGGGGGTTTGGGGGAAAGTCCTCGCATCATGATGGAAAGAACATAGGGGTTGATGGATGATAGTTAGTCCTGCCCAGACTACTTGGATGGTGATTTTTCACTGTTGAGTTCACCAGGGGTAGTACACTTGGTGGAATGGGGGGAATGGAGGCCCTCCAACATGTGTGTATCTCAATAATGAGTGGAAAATGGTATGTGTAATGGTCCATTCAATGGCATAGTGTGCAAGGGCGTCACATGCATTTGTTTATTGACGTAGAGATATAGAGAATGTCAGTAACTGGTTGTTCCAAGGAGATGGGTTGGGATGATTTGGGTAATGTGGTCTTGTGCACTGTTGCAAGAGTGTCCTGAAACCAAGGGAGAGATGAGAAATGGTGTGTATAATGGCCATATTGAGAAAAATGGGGAAAGCATGTTTTTTTCTCAAATAGGGAGGTTTGGAGAAATAAGATTCTATAACTCGGGTAAAGCAGGGTAAATATTGGTAGGGTGTCCAATGGTGTTGTAAAATGCACATGGAGGTGGTATGCAGGGTGGGAAAGGGAAGGAGGGTTCCTTATTTCTATGTGTGCCTCATTAGTTGGTGGAAGTGCCCCCTGTTCTAGAGGTAGGGTCTCCTTCAGTGGTAATATTACCTCCAACTGTGTGACCGATTGGGTGAGTGGTTGCGTGAGCCACTAATCATGGTAATAAGACCGAAAGTTGTGGTGGAAGGGATAAACCTGGTACCATAGATGGTGGTTCTAGATACTGTTAACTCCCAAAATAGCACCATCATTTTGGAAGGGTTTTACAGTGGATAGCATGGCTATTGATAGTTTCCTCAACTCATTGTTAAGTCTTTTAGCTGCAAAATTTTAGATCTTGGTTTGACTT
>SNQJ01S0026009.1:86762-96847 GCA_010110895.2 Picea sitchensis
TAACCACTTGTCCACTTAGTAATTTCTCCATTAACTTTATTATTTAAATAATTTATTTTGTATTCACTTTGACTTATAGTACACTCATCACTTCACTTTATTATTTAAATAATTTCTTCTTTGCAACTACTTTGACTACTTTGACCTTTTAGGGCTTCTAGATGACTCATGAGGGTTCTCCAACTTCACATGGCCATAACTCTCTAATCGTGAGAAGTTATGTGACATTCCACATACCAACAGAAATGGAATGACATGTCCTATCCATATAGAATAGTATTACCTTCAAATATATTAAAATTAATACCATTATACATCAAACAAACTTGGGCCCATTAACCAAACCTTTGTGCTACCGAAATTCGCTACCAGACTTTCTTCAAGCGTTGACATCAGTGACAACCAACCTAAATAATAAACAATATCCCCCTTTGGCATTGATGGCAACACTATGATGCAACACTGAAGTCATATCACTCATGATGCCCTTGGGACCATTGCTCCCCCTGGAAACATGCCTCTGTGCTCTTTCTCCAAGCATTTACCTTTGCATATGATAAATCTCTTCCCCTTTGTCATCAATGTAAAATGTATATTTCCATCTAGGGCTGCTCCCCGATAAATGAACTATCCTTGGGGATACTCCCACTGACTGAAATCTTCATGAAATGATCTCCCAACCTGAAATTTCCTCTTTATGGTGCTTCTTCATGTAAATCTAAGACATATAAGATAAGCATTCAAAAGCATTCATTTTGGAGTAGAAATTACTCTGAGTCTCTGGAAAAGATAGTCAAAGGCTTCTCTTGGAAGCGATTTTGTAAATATTTCTACCACTTGTTCTTTTGTGCCCACATATTCAACTCTGATGTTCTTCTCTACAACTTGTTCCCGTACAAAGCAATACTTGATTGGAATGTGCTTCCTCTTGGACTGCATCATCGGGTTTTTTGAGATATTAATTGTTCTTGTATTATAACAATACATTGGAATGGACTCATCACACTCAACCTGTATATCTATCAGATTTGTTTTCATCATATCTGTCAGAGTTTGTTTCATCCATAGAACATGTGTACAACATGTTGTTGCTACAATATACTATGTTTCGGTTGTAGATAAGGATACTGATGATTGTTTCTTACTTAGCCATGATACTAAACACTCACTCAAGTAGAACGTTGTTCCACTAGTGCTTCATCGTTCATCAATGAAACCTACATAATGTGCATAGGTGTAGGAAATAAGTGATAGATCCTTTCCTTTTAGATAACATAATCAAAACTCTTTTGTTCCTTTGAGATATCTGAAAATCCTCTTCACTACTAATACATGTGATTCCTTTGGTGCTGCTTGAAATCGTGCCACCTATCCAACTACATCGTGCCATCTGGTCTGGATGTTGTCACATATAGTAAGCTACCAATTATTGACATGTATTGCCTCTGATTTGTAGACTTTGAGTCATCATCTTCGCTCAACTTGCAACTAGTTTTCATAGGAGTGGTAACTTGTTTGCAATCTTCCATTTTGAACCTCTTTAGCATTTATCTGATATACTTAGTTTGAGAAATAAGAATTTCTTGGTTTCTTTGACGTATCTGAAGACCCATAAAGAAGGATAGTTATTCGAGTAATGACATCTCAAATACATTCTGCATATCCTTTGCAAATTTATGTCTTAAGCTGTCATCATTGCTTCCAAAAATAATATCGTCAACATAAACTTCAATTAATAAAATACTATCTTGAGTTACCTCGATGTAGAGGTTGTTGTATGCACTTCATTTTCCAAACCCTACCATTTGAAGATATTTATCTAGTCTAGAGTACCATGCTCTAGGATCCTATTTTAGACCATACAAGGCCTTCTTAAATTTACACACACAATCTATGTTCTCTGACAACTAAAATCTTTCTAGTTGTTCAATGTAGACTTTTTCTTCAAGTTCCCCATTCAGAAAAGTTGATTTCACGTCCATATGATACACTTTAATATTCTTGGAGCATGCATAAGCTAAAATAAATCAGATTGTTTCCATTCTAGCAACTGGGGAAAATGTCTCTTCAAATTTGATTCCTTCAACCTGTGTGTATCCTTTACATACCAATCTAGATTTGTTCCTTGTAATTTGTCCATCTTCATTCAATTTATTTCTGAATGCCCACTTTGTTCCAATCACATTCTTATTCTTAGGTCTTGGAACCAATTCCCAACTGTCATTCTTCTCTATCTGATCCAATTCTTCATCCATGTCTTTATTCCAGAATTAATCCTTGTTGGCCTCTTCAAAACTGTTTGGTTGAATCGTAGATCAAAGTGCTAGGTTCATTTGTTCTGGCGAACAGATTCTTCTTCTACTCTCAACTATTGCATCTTTCTTTCCGATAATCTAATTTAAAGGATGATTATTTTGTACTTGTTTGCTAGGTGTCTTTGGAGGCAATTGTTGAACTTTCTCTTCTACTTCTAACTGATCTTCTTCATATTCCCCTTCTACTTCTTCTTCATCTTTTGCTTCTTCTTTGTAAAGTTGTTCCACTGATTCATTTTCTTCTTCCTTTGATTCTCGTCCACCTGTTTCATCAATTGTTACCTTGATGCTTTCCACATCTTTGTTCAATATAATATTGTAAAACTTGTATGTTTTACTTGTACTTGAGTAACCAACAAGTACTCCTTTGTACACATGAGAGTCAAACTTTCTCATTCTTTCATCTTCTATTTTGATGTAGCATTTGCTTCCAAATACTCTGAAGTGATTCACATTTATTGGCGTTTCTTTCCATAGCTCGTAGGGAGTTTTGTCATTGTTGTTTCTAAGCATTACTATGTTTTGAATATGTACTGTTCTATGCAATGCATGTGTCCAAAAAATATCTATCAATTTGGAATTCGTTAGCATTGTTCAAGTCATTTCTTGTGTAATTAAAACCCATAATGTTCCTTTGTCTCTGAACCACTCTATTGACCAATCTATGAATCCATAGTCTCGTCCACTATCATACTCTCGTCCACTGTCATATATTTATCCACACCTGCTAAGTGTTCTTACAAATCCATGTTCGTCTATACTATCCAAGACTCTACTACACAATTGTCCATAATGTTGACCCATTTATCACTATATTATCATGAAGTCTTCACTATTACAACTTATTGTACTTATGCTAACTAACTTCTCTGGATTTGTCTTCTCAAACCCTGCAAGCTACTCGAAGGATGGTTCTCTGGTCTGTCACAACTATCGCATAGACTCCCCCTGTATAATATTCATATTACTTGGTAGTCTCTAAGAAGGATGGCTCAGAGAAATTCCTGCTCTGATGTTTACTCATCACCATCTTCATTGGTAGATTCATCATCTCTCTGAGCTCTATCTTCTTTCTTTTTGTTTGTGGATTCATCTTTCACTAAAATGCCTCAAAGTACAATCTCTTGAACCTGTTCCTTATTTACCTATCCTTCTTTTCTTTCATTTTCTTTCCAAACCTCTCTGTATCTAGCATATTTCTTTTTATCTATAGAATTTTCTTCATCTCGTTCTATTCCCAATCTTGCGATCTCTAGGACCTGATCTTTGTTCACCCATTCTTTGTGTTTTCTTATACATACTTTCTTATATCTGATATCAATATTCTCTTTCATGGAAGTATCGATCATGCTTCTATAATCACTATCTATGTGTCCATAGATATGATATTTGTAACATTAAATATTACGTGGGGCCACATAGGAACTTCTTTCTTGAACATTTATTTTATAATCCCTGCAATATGCAACCTTATGTCCAAAATTAGTACAATAAAAATAATCACCATAAAATAAATTTGCATACCTGGGAGTGAATGATCTTCTTTGTGGTGCAGTCCTTCTTAATTTCGGCCTTGACTAATCATGATCATGATTGAAGCTTATTTGTGACTTCAACATGGATGGTCTTCTTCAAGATGTATCTTTAATAGTTTTCTTAGATTCTCGTTGACCATTATTCTTTCCTTTGAGTACTTCTACATAACTCTTTATATTTTCTTCATTCTTCTTTTCTAGCAACCTAGAGTGCTTCTCTTCATTCTCTATAGTTGACGTGGATGTTTCTATCTCTTCAACATTCTTGTTGAGCTTGGCGATTTTACTTCTCAATGTGACAAATTCTTATTCAAGGTTCTCAACCTCTTCTTCTTTCTTCATTATCTGAGACTTCATGACTTATTTTGTTCTTTTCGCTTCTTCAGGCTAAATTTTTATTGTGATTATTTCTTCTTCAAGTCCTTTCTCTTCTTTACCAAACACTACCTCAAGCTAGTTTAGATCGTTAGTTCTCTCCTTAAGATGATCTGTCAATATCTTCTCTCTCATTTCTTCTTCTTCCTTTTGTTCTTCTATGTTGGTTTCCAAATACTTCTTTTGATATTCAAGATTTTCTTCGATCTTTCTGGCTTATTCTAGATGAGTTATTAAGTTCTCAATGACATGTTGGGCTTCTTCAAAAATGTGAGCACTTTCTTTTTTTTCCATCAATTCTTTCTTGAGTGACTTATTTTCTTCTCTTAGTTCATCTAAAGCACTAGTCAATTCTACTTCATAATTGTCTTCCTTTTCAATTAGTTTTTCTATCTCATTTACTTCATGGCATTCTATTTCAAGATGTAAGTGTTTTTCATAATTAAAGTAAAACAACATACCTATGGTGATTATGTATTCTTCATCTTTTGAATCTATTTGACATGGTGAACATAATTCTTCTTGATCTGTATTTGCATCCTCTTTGGAATTTTCTGAATCTGCGATGGGTGAAGAATATATGTCATGTAACTTATCCCAAAGTTCTTTGGGTGATGAACATTTACCAACCTTTTCTCTTACCGGATTAGGTAATCCTTCCTAGATGAAATCCATTGCTATTTTTGTATTCTTCTTCAATTCCTTCTTGGTTGTATTATTTGCCCTTTTTAAACTATCATATCCTATAACAACTGATAGCCAAATATAATGTCCCTATGCCTGTAAAAATTGTTTCATCCTTTTCCTCCACATCTCATACTTTAAACCATTCTGACCATTAAACATTGGTACTCCGGTATCAAAACAATCCATGATATCCTTCCAGTGGTTAAATTGTTTCCTAAAGGAACCGGCTCTAATACCAATTTTTGGATTACTAAGAGGGGGGATGAATCAGTAATAGAGAAATTTAATCCTTTCTCACCATAAAATTCAAGTGTTACATCAATATAGCATTATCATCCAATAGTTGCAGAGAAAAAAAACAATGAACAAATGAGCAATCATACACATACACAGTACACTATTTTTTTACATGGAAACCCAAAGCGGGAGAAAACCACATAATTATTTTTCTTATATGTCTTTAATAATTACATTCATTGGAAGCACCAACTTCCTTTGTTTTCCATCTACAACTGGAAGGAGGCTCCAACCCCCTAGTTTCTCAGGCTACAATCTAAGGGAAGCTCCAACTCCCCAATTCTCTGGCTACGACCATAAGGAGGCTCCAACCTGAAGGAAGCTCCAACTCCCAAATTCTCTAGCTACAACCAGAAGGAGGATCAAGCCCCCTATGTTCTCCAACTACAACCGGAAGGTGGATACAACCACCTATCCTTGCCCCATCCAACTGCCCTAAAATAAAAGTAGAATGATGGAACCAATGTCACACTATCATTGTGAGATATACTATTGTAAACCTGTAATCAACCTGTACCATAAATAAGTGCATCAACCATGCACCAACCTATACCAAACAACCTATAATCAATCTATACCATAAACAAGTGCATCAAAAATGCACCAACCTATACCTCAACCTGTACCATCACTGAGTGCATCAACCCTGCACCAAATATGTACCAATCATGCATCAAATACACATAAACTATGACTCATCAGGATGTACCAACATCATCAACTATTTGTCTCAAACATGTAGCCAACATGTACCTCAACCATATACCAAATACATATACCAATATAACCATCAAAATTTATCTAGCAATTCATCACTCTATCCATAAACGCAATACCATAAACCATTACATCAAACCATGTGCCACAACCTCACTGTTATACAACCTCTATATGTAACATACCTCAACCAAAATTCCTCATCAATTTCATCATCCAAATATGATTTGTAACTCTGTAACATACCTGGTTTATATGATCACATACCTGCAAACCTTCCTCAACAAGAGACTAGCATTTTCATCAAATTTTACTTTAGTATCACATGACTAGTTTTGGATTAGTCAACAACCCTAGATTGCAATAATCATAACTATGTACCTGTAATGAATAATATCTGAAAATGGTACACAATGTTCTTCAGTGTATTTTATGCAATTCCTCTAGATTTCACTACCTGGAACCTCTCAGAAAAGGAGTTATAGCAAAAATAGTCTACTTTGTTGAATTATGTCTTATTCTAGAGATCAAACTTGTGTAGAATTCCTCGCACGAATTATTTGTTGTATAGATCTGAAAATCATACACAACATACTACAAAATTTACTCTAACCAATACATTTTGTCTTATTGAATTTGGATATGTTATGAAGAAGTTATAATGTTTTTACCCGAAACACATGTTTTGGACTAGTTTCAGGACTAGCCACAAACCCTATTTTCCACGGAGTGTAACTTCAAAAATAAAATGACCCACAAGATAAAAAAATTATCATAGCTACTTGCATATGTTTCCTCAATGGCCTCCCAATGTCACAGTTTGAACCATTCTAGAAAAAACTTTATTGCGAAAATGGTGAGATTGTTGGAGCATAACCCTAACTTACATTAGTTTATACCTAGATTAGACTCCTAGATCTTGGTTAATACATTAATTTACTCGTTATTTCACGTAATTTTTCCACATAGAGAATAAGGGCACCTCATCTCTAGATTTTAGGGAAAACTTCTATTTTTAGATCAAGACTCAACTCCCGGTTCTTGATTTTCTTGATTTATTCTTGATTTTCTTGATTATTCATGATTTATTCCAACTCCCCCATGAAAAAACTCATCTATTATTAGGGAATGCACACCTCCTCTTTGATTGAGAAATTTATTCCTTAATTAATGATTTTTGTCGTTACTATTATTAGTAACTACTATTTCGGGTCAGTTAAGTGAGTTGTAACTGCTTCTCTTGTCAGTTAAGTGAGTTGGAACTGCTTCTCTTGTCAGTTAAGTGAGATTAAGTGATATAATGCACATCACTTGACTCTTGTGGACATTAATGAGTGTGTTACATGTATCTTTAGTGGTCTAGGTCAAACTATGTGGTCTCCCTTAGCTTATGGCACCTATTTTAGCTATTTCTAGCTTTTTTGACTAGAATTTCTATGTTGGAAATTCTATATATTCACCTCCTCTCTTATTTTTGAGGATGGTTTCTCATGTATATTCATTTTTTATTAATATAATTCTCTGATTTATGGAACAAAAAATTTCTCTCATCTCTTGAATATTAGCAAATTGCATGTGTTCAATTTAACTAGAATTCTAGATCTATTGGTGTTTCTGCAGGAATTCTACATGGTATCAATGCTAGATTGAATCTAATGGATTGTACACGGTTTTATTTGCAATTATAGATCATCAGGAGGAACAACAAGAAGAAATGGATCATCTCTCTCATCCCACAAAACTCATTCTAAATCCTTTCAATTACTTCGAATGGAAGACGAAGATCTCTCTGCTCCTCCAAAGCAAAGGGCTTTATAGGGTAACAATGGGAACGGAGAAAGAACCGACTCCTGCAGCAAAGAAGATAAAGTATTTTATAGATAGATCTATTATGTGCAGGTTCAACACATTTACATGGTATCAGAGCCGATGGACTGCTAAGCAAAATCTACACCAAATCATTTTTTGCAGGTACAAAAGATTGAAGACAACAAAAGATGGATTATTCGTTGGAAATACTTCTCACGCCTCATAACTATTTGGAATGGAAGCCAAACATTATTCTTCATCTTAGATGAAAAGGCTTGTACCAAATAACCATGGCAATGGATGTAGAGCCTAATTCTGTCGATGAGAAAAATGAATTTCTCAATAGACAAGATATGGCCATAGGAAGTATCGGCATGTTTGTTTCTCTCGAACTTTTCCATCAAGTATATGAAGAATCACAAGGATTAAATCCAAATGAATTATGGACCAGATTGGAGGTTCTATTTGGGAATAAAAAATATTGTGAAGATTTCATTCAGGAATTCGAACAGATAGAGCCAAAAGAGAAGCCATCAGAAGATCAAGTCTCTTATTATGAAGAGTCTTCTACAAAATGTTTTGCAGAAATTTGTATTCCATTAATTGAAGATGATGTCTACTCCATTTTAGATTTGTTTTCTGAAATTCATGTGGAAGATGTATGGCATGCATCTCAAGAGTCACATGCAGACACTTTTGCATGCACCATGCATGCATCTCAAGAGACAAAAAGGGAGCCACGAACATCAGATGCCATTCTGATATTTTATAATCACAATTTGTATAAACAAATTGGATATTTGAATTTTTCTCGGGAAAATATCCAATTTAAAAAAAAAAAATTATCTGAAACGGAGTCCGAAAAGTGAATTTATGATCGTTTTAAAATCAACAAAATTTCAGCATTTTTCTATAAACGGCCGCACGATTTTCAAAGTTTTATCCAAAATATATTTGGATATTATTCATTACAAGAAGATAAAGTGGATATGTGTGGAAATATTAATTATGAATATACTTCATCAAATCCGTGCAGACATATTGATCCAGATAAATGTAGGAACACAATGAAATACAGAAATACACATAAACGCAGAGATGCAGTGGAAATAAGACTTCATTTCATTAATAACAAATGACTGAAAAATGCTTACAGACAGAATGGAAATAAACTAGCTAGGGCACTGGTAGCTTATCTATGAGAAGAGATGTGGTGGCTACTGGCCTATGAACTGCCTATTACAATGAGGCTCGAAGGCCTATATATTACTGAGAAACAATGGAAAACCCTAAACATACAAAAACCTAACCCTAGGAGATGAAACGCTAGAATATGGGCCTCGTTGGGGTAAATTGGTACATCAATTTCCCGGGGTCATAACTTTGTCATACTATCTCCGTTTGACGCGCATGATACATCGTTAGAAATATCTATCCGAGGACTACACTATTGACATCAAATATTGAGTTTGAATCAAACTCATATTCACCAAAGCATTCATGCCCAAAAAATGTCATTTAGGGCCTCAAAACAACTCTGAAAGTTTAGGACCTGAAGAAATGCTAAAAATAGTAAATTGTGCTACAATTAAGGAAACTGAAAAAATGAAACAAACAATGGTGTCAGTCCAAGTGGAATAGGCGAGTGGCCACCAATATCCACCTGGATCAGTCCTCCCCCCTTAGAAAGAAATGGTCCCCATTGCATTGAGTTCCTCCATGAGATGGGGAAACTTCTGTTCAACTTGGTCCCTGGTGAGCCACTTGCCCTGGTGAAGGAATTGGCCTGCTTTGATAACTTGATATAGATATATCCTCTATTGGTAGGTTTTCTTGATCTTTGTTTCCATAATTCGATCAGTTGTGGCTTGTTCCATGCAATCTGGGTTTAACTTTGTTGGTGTGAGTTGTTTTTCCATGTCGGATGTGTCTAGTAGAGGTGGAAAGTACGGCTGAAGGTGGTCCACATTGAACACTGGGTGCAGACCAAGGAATGGTGGAATATCGAGATCAAAGGCATTGTCCCCTACAACCTTGGTGATGGTGTATGGCCCATATCAGAGTTGGGGAATCTTGCGGTAGGGTCCAACGAGGCGCTCCTTTTGCAAATGTAGCCACACTTTGTCGCCCACTTGGAAGTTGTGTGGCACCTGATGTTGATCATGTCGTTGCTTTTACTTAGCATTGGCTCTGTCCAAGATGTCATGAACTTGTTGGTATATGTGTTAAATGCGCTCAATGAAGTTGTTTTCCTTGTCATCCTTAGACTGGACATGGGATGAATCTGCCCGAGTAGCCGCAAATGGCATGGCTACGTCAATGGGACATAGTGGCTGGAATCCCAAGCCCA
>SNQJ01S0026010.1:25275-36922 GCA_010110895.2 Picea sitchensis
CAGCGTGAGTGTCGCCTGCGTCAGAGAACCATCAAGGAAGTGCTAGTCCAGTGGAAAGATACAACTCCAATAGATGCCACTTGGGAACCAACTACCATTCTGTAGCAGTTTCCACATCTCAAGCCTTGAGGACAAGGGTGTTTTTAAGGGGGTGAACATGTTAGGGTCCTAACCCGCACATAGGTAGAGAAATATATTCGTATGTAATAAAGGTCAATATTAATAAGGCCTTTCAATAAAATAGAATAAGGTGGATGTAAGAAGACCTAATAGAAGCTTCCACTCTAGAAGGATCTTCCTCTAGATTCTTCTCTTGATAGACATATTTAGTATAAATAAGGGTCGAGGGTATGGAAACCCTAGCTTGGAGATTATTGTAACCAAGCGCTGCTCGACTGGAGGTTTCCCCCTCGAAGAGGCCCATGAATATTGATTTCTGAATCAAAGTGATATTTCTGTTGTTGTTCTTATATCATTTCTGTTTTGCATATTTTTATATCTGGTATATTACACTGATGCTTCATGTGTTTCCTTCCTTTTCTTTAACTCGAGACAATGATTCTTGTAGTGACCATAATTTCGACAATTGAAGCATTGTATTTTTGACATATCTTTCTCTTGATTTGGTTTCTTCCTAGAGCCAAACTTCTTTTTATTCCTGAAATTCTTGAAATTTGTTGTGAAGGCTTGATCATCATATTTCTCTTGGGGTTTCTCTTTTGCACTAATCCTTGATTCTTCTTTTGCAAAGCAAGTCCAAAGTTCTTCAAATCTGGGATACTCCTTCCTTGTGTTCATGCTTGCGGCAAATGCATCCCATATCTTGGGAAGACCAATGAGTACTATATTTACCAGTTCCTTCTCTGAAATGATCTCTTAAATATCTTGTAGTTTATCTCTCAACTGAGAGATTCTCACAAAGTATGATGTTATGCTATCATCAACATTCATCTTCATGTCACGGAGCTCATTCTTCAGACTCATTACCTGTCCAATGTTTCTGACTGAGAAGAGGTTTATTAGGGCATCATACATCTTCTTAGATGAGTCAATATGGGAGATGTAGGGTATAAAGTGGTGTTTCATAGATTCCACTATGATACTCATGGCATTGATGTCACTGTCTTTGAACTTCTCCAAAACTACAACGTTCTGAGGTTCCTTCTCTTTTCCTTCTTCAAACTCTGGTTCCACGATCTTTCGTTTCACTATATCCAACACTTAATTCTTGGCAAGGATGAGGTAAATCCTTGTATTCGATGCTTTGAATTTAGAATCCCCTTCTAACTTATTTTCTGACTTCATAGAGTAAGTCATAATTTCTTTGACTTGGTCAACCCTTGATTTTGACCAAAAACTCAAAATTGAAGTCCTAGCTTACTAAGAGTATCAGAAGATGCGCTAGGATAGGGCACACTAGTATATCCAGGAATTAGGTCAATCCCTTCACTTAGGGTGCCTCAATGAGAGGGTTAGGGTTTTATTTCTGTAGCAAAAACTGGCTGCAACTGCAACTGCAACTAAGCAAATCCTCCCAATATATCTTCCAGTAGTTAGATTGTCCAAAGATAGTGTGGGCCCATAACCTGTTAGAAAGTACTGGATGTTCTCATTTAACCATAGACAATACATAAATGTTTTCACGCAACCATAGGCCAAATCCACCCCCGAGCACCTTAACCTTGACATAGAATCATTCCAGAAGCAAACCCTAGACTAGATAGCCAAACAAAGGTGGCACACCTTTCTCCAAGGATAGTGCACCAAGCAAGAGTAACAAGAGTTGATCAGAGAGTCCAAACCATAACCAAGAGAGAGTCCAATCAAAAAGCAAAATCTGCTAGTTGCAACAGCTACAACAACAACTCTTCTCCAAACTTGCGCACAAACTGGCCAACTGTAGTGCGCACAAGTGTGCTTCTGCAGTTTTGAGAATACTGACTAGATTGATGACTGGCCTCTTGTATTTATACTATTTCTGGAAAACTTCCTGGGCCGAGTTCTCATTCTGGGTGCTAATTATTTAGTATATAACATTTCCTTTTAGCCGACTTCTTCTCTTGAAGGATAATAACCTAATAAAAATCATTCTCTTGAGCCGACTTGTCTTCTAGGGTTATTAGCCAACTATTAGGATTTCTTCTTTCTTCCTGGAATATTTTATTCCCTTCAGGGTTACACGTGGAGGTAAATGCCTCCCGCAACTACCATAATATCAACAATCACCAGGCCCTATACAAACCTTTTCTCTTTTGATTCAAGGAAATTCAAGTGCTTGGGTCTCATCAAAGACTTGGTCATGTCATTGGCCCAAATTCCTTTGAAGAACATGGTTATGGATGTAGTCATGGCCGACATACCCCCTAAGTTTGGCATGCTGCTATCCAGGTCGTGGGCTGCGAAATTAAAGGGAAATCTGCAAATGGACATGTCATATGCCACCATTCCTATCTTTGGACAGGATAGATGGTTATAAAGAGAAGTGATGTTGAAATACATGGTAAGAAGTAAGATGTAGACAAATAACCATCCTATCTACTTCATCGACATTGAGGTCGGTTCCTCCACATTCTACAATGACCTTAATTTTGAAGAGGAAGAATCGATGACTATCATGACCGCTGACGATAAAGCTGTGCGACGAGCAACATAATGCACTGACTGAAGAAACTGTGCGGAGGATGAGATGTGGAGCATGAGTTTCGATGATGCTGTCAACAAATAAGAAGTAGGGGTCGGTGTATGGATAAGCCTGCCCAAGGTGGGCACAAAAATCTGCTCATACAAGATCGCTTTCGACTGTACAAACAACATGGTCGAGTATGAGGCACTGATTTTGGGCCTGAAAGTTTTTAAAGAATTAGGCGCAAAGAGGATAGAAGTGCATGGGAACTCTGAACTAGTTATAAACTAGGTGAAAGGCATATATCAATCCAAACACCCTGAGTTGAGAGCATACAGAAAGCTAGTGCTGGACCTCCTCGAAGAATTCTCGAAGTATAATCTATCGGTGATCTTGAGGGGGAATAATCAAATCGCTGACACATTGGCCACCTTGGCCTCAATTTTCAAAATTCCCA
The DNA here is from genome assembly GCA_010110895.2 of Picea sitchensis. Lineage (NCBI taxonomy): Eukaryota > Viridiplantae > Streptophyta > Pinopsida > Pinales > Pinaceae > Picea > Picea sitchensis. The sequence continues at coordinate 28,356 of SNQJ01S0026010.1, forward strand.
TCTTTCCTAATAGAAAATACAAGGTCGAAGTCAAACACAGGTCATCAGTTCCTGATAATATCAAATATTGGCAAGTGTTTGAGGACGACAAATAGGTGAAGAGATTCCTCCTAATGAGCGACGAATTCGCTAAAACAAACATTGATGATGAATGAAACTACAACAAAGATGAGAGCGCAGATGCACACAATAATGGCGACCCCTACAAAAACCAGATAGAGGGAAGGGACATAGTGCAGCTGAAAAATAATATCATCCCAAAGGGGATAGTTCCGCTGGAAAAGATGTTTGATGAAAACGATGTGGCTAGAAATCCAAAGATCACTGCAAACGATGAGGATGTCGAAGATTGCAACATCAGGACTAAGGAGGACTTGGAAATAATAAAATTTTCAAAGACGCTCAGTCCAAAGGTCAAGCAAGATTACATCAAGCTCATGAAATATTTTCCTGACGTTTTTGCTTGGAGTTATGACGACTTAAAGGTGTACGACAGCAAAGTGATTCAACATGTCATCCCTCTCAAAGAAGACCAGAGGCCTTTCAAATAGAATTTGAGGCAGATAAATCCCCTGCTGCTCCCGTTGATCAAAAAGGAGGTAAAGAAACTCTTTGAAGCTAAAATTATCGTTTCTTTAATGTTTTCAAAGTGGGTGGGCAATTTGGTACCTGTAATAAAAAAGAGCGGTGAAATAAGATTGTGTGTGGATTTTCAAAACTTAAACAAAGTGCCCCTTAAGGACCACTACTCACTCCCTAAAATGGACTATATTCTGCAAAAGGTGGTGGGGTCCCAGAAGATGTCCATGATGGACAGTTTTTCGAGTTTTAATCAGATCATGGTCCACCCGGACGACAGAGAAAAGATGGCTTTTACAGTACCATGGGGGACGTTCATGTATGCCAAGATGCCTTTCGACCTGATGAACATCGGAGAAACCTTCTAGAGGGAAATGGACATAGCATTTGCTGACAAAAAGGAAAAGCTTATTGTGATCTATCTGGATGACATCACAGTATATTCTGACTCCGACAAACAACATCTCGAGCATCTGAAGAAAGTTTTCCAAAAGTGCAGGAAATTCGACATATCATTAAATCCAAAAAAATCACATTTCAGGATGCAAGAAGGAAAGATGTTGGGGAACATCATCTCCAAAGAGGGCATTAAGATAGACCCCAACAGGGTTGAAGGAATCCTGAAAATTGGCACTTCGAGCAGTAAGAAGGAAGTGCAATCCTTCCTAAGAAAAGTGAACTTCTTGAGAAGATTCATGATGATCCTGGCGAAAATTATAAAACATATCGCCTGAAAGCTCAGGAAGGGGAATGAGATCAAGAGGAACCTAAAATCTAGGAAATCATTTGAATATATAAAGGTAGTGCTGACTAAATCTCCCATGCTAGCTAGCCCAGACTTCACGAAAGAATTCATCTTGTTCTCATTCGCCTCAGAGCATATGTTTATCGACATGTTGTTACAGAAAGACGATCAGAACTTTGAGAATCATATAGCCTATTTTAGCAAGATGCTCAAGGATTCCCCACTAAGGTATGACATTATGGAGAAACAAGCATACACCTTAGTAAAATCCCTAAAGGAACTCATAACGTATATATTTCACTCCCATGTTATCGCTTACGTACCCAACAACTCAGTCAAGGATATCCTGACTCAGCCTGACCCCGAGGGAAGGAGGGGTAAGTGGATAGCGGCCATGTTGGAATATGACCTAGAAATTAATCCTATGCAACTAATTAAGGGTCAACGCCTTGCAAACATAATGGTGAAATCAGACCGCAACATGGTGGGAATCAACTTCATTGTTGATCTGTCAGAGAATCCTTAGGAAGAAATGACTGCACGGGTGTCTCAGAAGTTCGTCGATTCGTCATGGTATATAGACATTGTCTATGTTCTAAGGAATCTGCAAGCCCCTCTGGGTTTAAGTAACACCAAGGCCATATTTTTAAAGCTCAAATCCTTTAGGTTCTGCATCTTGGATAAATTGTTGTACTGGAAAGATCATGGAGGGATATTGTTGAGTTGTTTACTGGAAAACGACGTGAAACAAGCTATCGAGGATTTTCACAAAGGAGAATGTGGAGGACACCACTACTGGAAAAACACCATGCACAAAATCATGAGAGAAGGTTATTATTGGACCACAATATTCACAGACATATAAAAATAAGTTTCTGGTTTCCACGAGTGTCATATTTCTAATGGAAGAAGAAAGTTGCAGCCCCTGCCACTAAAACCGATCTCAATTGAAGCACCTTTCATGTAGTGGGGTTTGGATTTCATAGGGGAAATAAATCCACCATACTCAGGGCAGCACAAATGGATACTCACAGCCACAGGTTACTTCATGAAATGGATATAAGCGATCCCCATGAAGAAATATACCGACGAAGTCATCATCCAATTTCTGGAGACAAACATCTTGTCGAGATTCAGATTCCATGTCAAGATTATAATAGACAACGCGGCTACATTCAAGTCCAAAAAGATGGAGAAGTTTTGTCAGGATTACAATATAACCTTAGGGTATTCTACAGTGTATTTCCCACAAGGAAATAGGCTTGCAGAATCGTCAAATAAAATCTTGACTAGGATCATCAAGAGGCTCCTGCAAGACAACAAGAAGGCCTGGCATAAAAATCTTATTTACATGCTATGGGAGGACAGGGTTACCACCAAAAATTCCATCTCGACATCACCATTATAGATTGTATACGACGCAAATGCAATTTTCCCCACCTCACTGGGGTTTCCTGTCAGAAAGTTGTTGCAAGAGCAGGAGTTCGAGCCAGATGACATGCAAAGGAGAATAAATTAGTTGATCCACACACATCAGATGAGGGAATAGGTGTACAATCGATCATAAATCCATCAGGAGTAGATGAAGAAAAACTTTGACAAACACTCTAAGCAAGAGGAGTTTCAGTTGGGGGATCTAGTGCTAAAATGGGATGCAAGGAATGAAGATAAAGAGAAGCACATAAAGTTCGATAATATTTGGACTGGTCTATTCAAAATTGGTGCATATTGCGGAAATAATGCTTATTTTCTAGAAGAACTGAATGGAGAGTTCATTGGTTGGGGGCCTATAAACGACAGGTTCCTCAAACACTATCTGTTGAAATAAAGTCTATTTAAGTCACATATCATTGTAAATAATCATTTTGTTTTTGTGTCTAGTCAGTAGGTCAACAGAAAATTGAAGCCCGAAGTGAAGGCCTTGAGTTTATGCTGAATCTTTTAGGAATTGTGTCGATAGGTTTAGGTTGCATTTTATTTTTCATATGTCAGTGTCTGAAAGTCGAATAAGGCCCAATGGTTAGGCACTTGGTATGTTGTTCTTTTCTACCTCGCTGGGAGGATAGCATCCCCATTGGAGCCAGCTATTAGCACCACCATTTTCTTCTCCAGCTAGGGTCAATCTAAGTCGACTCATGGCCTGTGTGTCAAGGCATGTGAAGTTAGGTACTGAACAAAAAAAGGATCGAAGTTAGCAAGTGGTCGGTTGGCCCTTGGAGTCGAGAAGGGATGTCAGAGTAAAAACATGTGTAAATGGTACAATTTTGTTCCCAAAGAGTCGGGTCCTATCAAAAAAGGAGTTTCTACATGCCCTCGGTCGAGACAAGTTGTTAATAGAAGTCACGTCGGCAAGTGCAGTGACCATCATCAGCTCATTATGGGGGATGGAAGAATGAAAAATCACGCCGTTCATATCACGTATGCCCTGCAACTCTTATGAACTATACTTTACACACACGAGGGTGCTATGGAAGATATTTAGTTCATTTTGAAACATCTAGTCGCCATGAATTCAGTGTTCTATAGAGCGATTTCACCTCCCGCCCACTCTGTTATAAATTCCAGATGTTTTGCACACATTCCATTCACAAATCGAGCTTATGCACTATTTGTAGTTCTTCTCGCAAGCCCGAGTTTATCAATTTGTTTTCCTTGGGCCTGTGAGAAATCCATTGCACACAAGAGCAATACATGCTGCACTATGGAAACCTCCCAAAACATAAGGAAGAGTGTGCGAAGTGGCAGAAACGTTGGGCCCGGGCCTCAAAAATTGACTTTGATCAAAAAAGATCCAAAGGTCATAATTTCCTTTGAATAGTTTGGGTTCATGGACTTTTGCAAGAAAACTCAAGGATTCAATATGAGACTAGCCGAGCAGTTTGCACTTAGTTTAGATGGATTCCATGCGGTGATCTCAGGTGTCATTTTCCAGGTGATAGAGGAAACTTTGTCAATCGCAACAGAGATCCCTCTGCGCAGCGAAAGGTGGTTCAAAGGAACGCCTTTAGATGCGCAGTGCTACGAAGATTTCATCAAGCGAGATTGTTTAGGTGGGAAAATTGAGACATGCGTTCTGAGTATATATTTGCAAGAACATTTTCAGAAACTTATTGAAGTAATCAAGAGATATTTCACCTGTGAAGGGAGTTTCAATAGGATACATTCGCACCACATTATATTATTGATGCACTTCACAGGAAAGAGGTAATTAAATCTGCCCTTTTTCTTACACTAGGACCTCTGAGAGATGGCGTGCAACGCCTAGGCTAAAGTGGATAAATAGAAAAGGAAACTCTCTCATGTCTCTTTGATTAAATTTACTGTGATGGAGGAATTAATATGGTTGGGAAGTGACTAGGATTCATTCTTGCTCACGGAAAGCATCCCCAACGATCCAAAAGGGGATTTCCCTATGCACGCAGGAAGGGCAATATCACACTATGTGGAGGTTGTAGTGGAAGAGGCTGTGCATATAGAAAGGAAGTCGAAAGCCCTATCCCCCCAACATCAAATACCCCAGAGAAGGGGTAGGCCAAAGAAGAACAAGGACATTGGGGAAACTCTAGTCCCAAGTGAACCACGCACAAGGTTAGCCATCGAAGAATCACTTAGGCACGTTATTCAGCTGGAACCTATCAAAGGTACAAATTGAGAAAGCTAGAGCAGAACGAGGAGCATAGATTTTCAAGGGCCATCTCAGCAGCTGAAGTAAGCACAACTCACTATCACTGAGCTTTACCAGGAAAACAGGGAACTGAGATGACAATTAGCAGTGAAGACCCTTGAAGTGTCATCATCGCAAGGCCACGGAGGAAATGTGACATGGATCAAGAGAAAACATAGGGAGGTGCATAATACAATTGTACAGTTGCGTGAAACACAGAGGTTGTCAGAAGAAAGGAATGTGAAGCACTTAAAAGAATGTGAAGTGGTCGAGGAGAAAGTTCATGCAGCTCTTGCCAACGCGCAAATAGATCATGATTAACTGAGTTCATTCTTGTATCCTCAAACAGAGTGTGGGTATTGACATTTTTTGAAGGATTGATCGCCCTTAGAAGGTTTTTTTGTTTTGGTAACAACCACGAAAGTCAATAGCCACTTGCCACACACGCACCCCAGCAAATGAGCGCGCGACAGAAATCAAGGCCGTTACAGTGGATGGTGGGAGTCTGATAGAGTACTTGATCATTCAAATAGCTTGTCAAAGGAAGGAAGTGACACATCATTCTCCCCATGATGAGACTTTGTTGATAACCGAATCCCCATGGCAGAATACAAGCAGTCATGATGCGACCAGATGAATTTGTTTTCTATTTTTGGAAAGGCATCATGCGAAGATTCATTTATCATAGAACAATCAGTTTCCTAAATTCTAGGGACAATAGCTAGAGATCAAGGCAGCCCAAATGGTGCCCTTACCTATATATTTTATCTTTTCAATGTAATCTAGGTTGGTTGGAAAAATTAGTGTAGACAGTGACTATTGAATGTAGTTTGAGCTCAATCGAAATTTAATGCAAAAGTCCTGAAGCTTTGATGAAAATATTCTAATTGTAGCAGTTGGATGTATTGTTTCCTTTCTTTGCGTACGTACTTCATGTATTCTTTATTCATATCTATTTCTGTATAAATAGGAACGTATTTTCAAACCTAGGATTCACTACGCAGTGCCCTAGGATTCGTGCCATTTAGAAAAACCATTTTCCTCTAAGTGAACTCTGAATTCATCCTTAGTGATGCTCCGAGTTGCTTCATGTGTTTTTTCCCCCTCGTCGATTTTACACTGAAGACTGTTACTCGAGTATCCTTTATCCTCTCAAGTTCAGTCACTGAGTCATTTGTTTCTATCATTTTCTTGAACTGACTCCATAGCCCAAGGTCTTACTCTCTTTCTCCAATAGAGCCAGAACTTATTACTCAAAGGTGTTAAATCTTGCCGAAAACATAAATCGATATCCTATGCTGAGACAAAGTCTCCCAAGAGAGCCCTCTCCAAGTCCGAAAGGCTATTTTCAAGTCTCAAAGTTGGTTTGTATGTTGCCTCTTTCATCTGTTTCTCATTCGAATGAAGTTTACAGAGAGCTAACACAACCTAGGCTAGAAAGGCCTCCTTTCCAACCCCCACATGTACTTGGTATCCCAGTCCCCCCTCATGTCTCATTACAACCTGAAGTCCCTAAAAATGATGGATGACAAGATATTGTCCACCCAGCAGCCTCTCAACATTGTGGCTGGCCCAATTTGTCTCTACCTACTCCTCCTCCACCGGTTAACACAATTGTCCAAGATTCCTCAGCACACTCACCAGTACAGTATTCCCATGCAAGAAACAGATTAAAAATCAAATCCCACCATGCACCTAATAAAGGAAAAGTTGTTGTTGCCCCCTCCTCTCTCTCAAGTAACTCTACCAAATCCGTTTCATCCTGCATGCACTTGAGAGATGATTTCTCTCATGTTATCAATGAGATCATACCTAAAGGCTCCACACAGCCTAAGGAAAATTCATAGAAATCAAAGGGAGACAATAGCAACAAAGGGAAGATTGTCTCCCAAAGTGGAAAATATGGTTTTTGAGTGTTTTTATCTATTGATTGTTGAGAATAGTTGACTGTTGAAGTTTTGGACAACACACTATTTTTGGATATGTTGGATATTATATTTTTTGGATATGGTTTCAAATATCATTGATATTAATTTTCAAAACTATGAGAGTGATGATGGGAGCCACAAGGAGGGATATGTTTGATTGATTAACTAGTTATGTTTATGTTTGTGAAGAAACTAAAGGGAGTCACAAGGGGTCCCACCTACTAGTTATTATTTATTAAAGACCCTTATAGTCCTATTGTAGACAGCAAGATTCAAGGCTGAATTACATCATTCAAACACTTGTTTTTCAGAGGTGTTGATCTATCTTTTATAGTCTGTGTAGAATTTTATGTTTGTGAATTAAATTTCATGACTGATAAAGGATATTGCGCAGAGTCGAGTGGGCAACAATATGTGGCAATTTGATCCATCTTTTGAAGTTCATTTTTTTACTTTCTGTCAGAAGTCCTTTTGTATGGTTTTCATCAGGGACATCTAAGTTTGACTTTGGTCCAAACTTCCTCAAGGAATTTTGTAAAGATAACGCTTCTTTTGATAAATTGGAATGAAATAAGCGATTGCTTTCTGTCTCATCTGTGTTAATTATTGACTTGGTATTTTTGCTTCTGTCTCTAAATTTACTTTTGCATTTGTTATATTCAGAAAATTACATAAATATTGAATTTTTCAGCAATCTTTTATTTATAAAAAATCAGCCTAAGCCCTTGTAACCAATACTTGTGGATTAGGAAACAATTTTTGAGGCTATAAACATACGGTGATATTCTTGTCTATCTTGCTTTATCCAAGTAAGATCTGAAAATTATTGAGTCAGATTATTTCATATATTTTCCTCAAAACACCCCAAGGACTTCACAAGCCAATTATTGATACACCATTTCATGATCTTTTGTTTCATAAAGACCACCAGTAGGTTCACATGCTTCACAAATTCCAATTGAAAATCAATCAAGCCAATAATGATTCATCTAAATGATAACTTGGTTTTTATTAGCATGGCTCTATTATGGCTAGCACTACACATAAACACAATAGCCAAATAATAATCTTCTCTCCTCACAACAATGATAGATAATAAATTCCAAATGGTGGTGTAAGAGAAAATATAAAAACCAAACAAATAAATCCCAGTGGTGCTTATAACACAATGCATTCCTACTTATCCAAGTGATCTCAAACATTGCTTAAACTGCTCATTAAACCATTTTTTTTTATAAAAGATATCATACAATTTGTTTCTTGTTCATAGAAAGTCACAATAGCCATGAAGCAATTGATCATCAATTTTTTTCCATAAATTCATCAACATGTACTATTGATGACAATGACCTTACAAAGCTATACAACAAGTGAACAACAAACATGAATGCATTCAATCATCAATAGCATTCCTAGCATGACGTTTAATATTGCACTATGCTAATTTTTCACCTACAACAATCTAAAATCAATGTTTAATATTGCAATCGAGAACCTCAATTACATATCTAAGCAATGAAAATATAAGGACAAACAAGGACAAGATACTTCTACATGTGTTCATGGAAATTCTATTCAAGTATTCAACATTGCATTCAATCACAAGAACAACCCATTGAATCGAAGAAGAAAGTATCTCATACAATTTGTT
>SNQJ01S0026010.1:36972-58650 GCA_010110895.2 Picea sitchensis
AATATGGTTTTTGAGTGTTTTTATCTATTGATTGTTGAGAATAGTTGACTGTTGAAGTTTTGGACAACACACTATTTTTGGATATGTTGGATATTATATTTTTTGGATATGGTTTCAAATATCATTGATATTAATTTTCAAAATTATGAGAGTGATGATGGGAGCCACACGGAGGGATATGTTTGATTGATTAACTAGTTATGTTTATGTTTGTTAAGAAACTAAAGGGAGTCACAAGGGGTCCCACCTAGTGGTTATTATTTATTAAAGACCCTTATTATTATTTTATTAACTTTCCCCCTAAACTAAAATTTAGTTGAGTTTTAATTAACTTAACTAAAATAGGTAGTTTAACTACTTCAACTAATTCTGATTGCTTAAAGGCAAAAATAGAAGGAGGAACAAGAGGAGAATAGAAGGAGAAAGCATACTAAGGTCTGATCTTGAGTTTTATTGAGATAGTCCAGTTTTCATTCATTCTTTAATTCATTGAAAGCCTAATTATCTTTTATGACAACATAGTCCTATTGTAGACAGCAAGATTCAAGTTTGAATTACATCATTCAGACACTTGTTTTTCAGAGGTGTTGATCTATCTTTTATAGTCTATGTAGAATTTTATGTTTGTGAATTAAATTTCATGACTGATAAAGGATATTGCGCAGAGTCGAGTGGGCAACAATCTGTGGCAATTTGATCCATCTTTTAAAGTTCATTTTTTTACTTTTTGTCAGAAGTCCTTTTGTATGGTTTTCATCGGGGACATCTAAGTTTGACTTTGGTCCAAACTTCCTCAAGGAATTTTGTAAAGATAACGCTTCTTTTGATAAATTGGAATGAAATAAGCGATTGCTTTCTGTCTCATCTATGTTAATTATTGACTTGGTATTTTTACTTCTGTCTCTACATTTACTTTTGCATTTGTTATATTCAGAAAATTACATAAATATTGAATTTTTCAGCAATCTTTTATTTATAAAAAATCAACCTAAGCCCTTGTAACCAATACTTGTGGATTAGGAAACAATTTTTGAGGCTATAAACATAGGGTGATATTCTCGTCTATCTTGCTTTATCCAAGTAAGATCTGAAAATTATTGAGTCAGATTATTTCATTTTTTTCTTCAAAACACCCCAAGGACTTCACAAGCCAATTATTGATACACCATTTCATGATCTTTTGTTTCATAAAGACCACCAGTAGGTTCACACACTTCACAAATGCCAATTGAAAATCAATCAATCCAATAATTATTCATCTAAATGATAACTTGGTTTTTATTGGCATGGCTCTGTCATGGCTAGCACTACACATAAACACAATAGCCAAATAATAATCTTCTCTCCTCACAACAATGATAGATAATAAATTCCAAATGGTGGTGTAAGAGAAAATATAAAAACCAAACAAATAAATCCCAATGGTGCTTATAACACAATGCATTCCTACTTATCCAAGTGATCTCAAACATTGCTTAAACTCCTCATTAAACCATTTTTTTTTATAAAAGATATCATAGAATTTGTTTCTTGTTCATAGAAAGTCACAATAGCCATGAAGCAATTGATCATCAATTTTTTTTCCATAAATTCATCAACTTGTACTATTGATGACAATGACCTTACAAAGCTATACAACAAGCGAACAACAAACATGAATGCATTCAATCATCAATAGCATTCCTAGCATGACGTTTAATATTGCACTATGCTAATTTTTCACCCACAACAATCTAAAATCAATGTTTAATATTGCAATCGAGAACCTCAATTACATAGCTAAGCAATGAAAATATAAGGACAAACAAGGACAAGATACTTCTACATGTGTTCATGGAAATTCTATTCAAGTATTCAACATTGCATTCAATCACAAGAACAACCCATTGAATCGAAGAAGAAAGTATCTCATACAATTTGTTGTCCAAAAGGGTTGCCAATGCTCAAATTCATATGAAGATCACAATTGCATATGGGTAATGATTTTGAAAGAACAAGACATATAAGAAACAAATTATTTTCTTCAACAATAAAATCTCTCAAAAAATCAATGCAAGGAAACTTCCCATAGTTGGGCTGCAATTTCTTTACCCAAATAACTAAACTATAAATAAATGCATTACAAAAGTAAATCCATTTGCTTAACAATTTTTTTTTTCTCTTTTGTAGCGATACTTTCACACAAATGAAAAATTCCACAATTAAGAGCATGGTCGGGCAAGTCTCTACAATTCCTCAACAATGAATTCACACAATCATTCACACGCTTTCCTGGACTTATAAACATTGATTTCCCTTTGAATCGAACACTTTGGCACCTACATTCTTTTAAGTTTAATGAGGCATAAAAATCATGTCCAATGGCCAAATCTGAGATTAAAACCATCAAAATCTGGTGATAGAGACGTCCTGACTGTGAGAAATTAGTCAACAATGGTAAATAAATTCAAATTTGGAAGGAATGGTGGTGTGAGGCAGGAAATCAATTTACAACTAAATACTTCTCTAAACACTTAGATTACACTTTAAGACAATGGTGTTGTTCACAACTTCCATCAAAAACTTTGGTTGCAAATTTTTTAACCCAAGAATGCAAAACCACTCGACATGAAAATCCTTTATACATTGTTGACATCCTCTTAGGAACCATGTAGGATTGCTAGTGTGAAAGAAAGCATGGTAGATATCAATCATACTTGACTTGGAAAACCTCTTTAATTGACCTAGATCCTCATTACATTAAATCTAGAGGGTGTCTGGAGTATCCCACTTACACCCCATAGTTTGTGCTTTGTCTATCCTAATCTTGGTGGTTGTTTGAGTAGTCACCCCAAGGGAGAATATACTTGATTGTGTCCCTCCTAGGGATTCTTGGAGGATACTATGGAAGCCTCCATTAGGTTTTCATTGTATAAAAAGAAGTAAATTGAACTTATAGGGCATTGGTAACACAGCTACCTTATGGAAGGCTTGCACTAGTGCTATATTGTGTGGTGTTTGCACCATTGTTGGGAAAAGTGGTCATTCTTCTTGGAAATATGGTTGTGTAAAGTTACATTGATTAGAAACCAAATCCTTATCTAAGTGTACTCATATGGAAAATATGCTGAGGGAAGAAGCCCTTTTCCCAATGCAATTTTTGAATATTCTATGTTTGTAAGGTCAAGCAAGCATCACTGTGTATGCATTTAAGATTCACCTTGGTGAATCCACACACACATGTTTGGTATGAGGTATCATATCCTATTTTCAAATTTCATAACAAGTTTCATGTTAAGTAAAGGAATATAGCACCATTTGAGGGCTGTGATGTATCCTCCTCTTAGGTAGTGGGATATTCCAGGATATCCAAATAATCTCTCTCCAAAATGGGAAAAGAATATAAGATTCACCTTGGTAACCTGACATACACATGTTTGTATGTGGTATCATCTCCTATTTTCAAATTTCATATCAATTTATATGTTAAGTAAAGGAATATGGAACCATGATAACTTCATAAAATGTATCCTCCTCTTGATAGTGGGATATTCGGGGGCTACCCAAGTAATCTCCCTCTAAGTGTTGATGGTGATGCTCTTTTTATTTTCCACATGTCTCATCACTTGTTAAGTATGTTTCAGAGCTCAACGAAATACATGAGGATGTCTTAATAATATTATATAAGAGCTAAAACAAGAGAAGCTGGGTCAAGCATCCTGGCACATTAAAAAGTATATATTCTATTGGTTGTTGAAAAAAGGAAATCAATTCTCAAGTTTTTGGGCCCTATATTTCAGAGGTATGAAGAAACTCCTCAGGATCTTATGGTAGCCCTTCAAGAAGAATAATTCTCTTATAACTGTGAATGTAATTATAGACTTTCTTTGAACAAGAGAAAGAGACAAATGGCCGATGAGGAGAAGGAGCATCAAATTGCATGAATAAAGATAAGATTAAGCCTCATGGGGATCCATTGGAAAAGGAATATTAAAGAGAGGAGTGGATGGTCAATCCTGTTGGACATTGGTGACATCCTTCCTTATGAAATGAGAAGTTGGTAAGCCTTGAATCTTCTCAAAATTCTGAATTTGATGATCTTTATTGTTATTATTTTGAGAAGATTGAATTTGAAGAAAATACCTCAAGTAATGATGAATTTGAGAAGGAATTTTGTCCTACATTTAATAGAGATTAGGGGAATCCAAGACATGCATAACAAGGGTATGTTTTACTCATGCAGGATTTTGGCTTCTGTAATTAAATGTTTGGTGATTTGGAAGTGAAGGGTCAACAGAGAAACCCTTGAATTTGGAAAATTTTTCATTTGATGAAGAACATGATGACCATATTGACGATTTTCTACATATTGAAAGGAATAAAGGGGATATAAGTTGTTTTCATTTTGATGGAGATCCCATTTATGATATTGGTGATGATTCTAGATGTGGTGAAAATTTGAACTGCTGGAACAACCATCATTTTCATAAAATAATCATGATCACTTTCAACCATATATGTATAATAATGATGCAAATTTATAGCAATATGAAGAAGATATGTTCCTGATTTGTTTCAACCACCTAGAGATGATTCATTTAAAACATTTTCATGGAAACTTCCAAGCATATCCTAGGAGGTATGATACATATTATTTTGAGCACTTGGATATATTTTGTAAAGAAAATTTTCAACCACCCCTATGCTAATATTTTGGTGAACATTCATGTAAGCACTCTTGTGGGGTTGTGATTAGCATGGGGCAAAAATTTCATAGAAGGGAATTTCCAACCATCTTTTTTCTTCATATTTCTTTCCAATATGTCATTGAAAATGTAGTTGGAAATCATATTTTAGGTGCTAAAATATCTATGGGGAAAATGTGTTTTCAACTTATGGTTTGTTGCAAGGATTTCTAGTCACATATAGAAAGGAAACATACCCTAAGTTGCCATAAAATTTATATTTAAGTATGTGGAATTTGTTGATTAAGGTTGGTTGTCATTGATGTCAACCCTTGAAGAGAAAAACCCGTGCTTCTGAAGTTTTGGGTAATGGACTTAATAGTGTTTGATGTAAATATATGACTCATTATTGTTTCTTTCATGGTGAAAGTAAATGGATGAACTCCAAAGTGGTCTATATGGTAGAAGCCACTCCACAGGGGCATGGAGTAAGAAGAACCCATGATTAATTATGGAATCATGAGATGAAGGAGGAAAGTGAATTTATCGGGGAAAATATCCTATATGGATAGTTCTTGTCATTGTGGCTCCCGGTGGTATATGAAATGTCACATAATTCCCTCACGGTTAGAGAGTTGGTAGAAGTTGGAGACCAGGTTTGGGTAATGGACCCAAGTTTGTTTTGATGGGTAATGGTGCAGTTGTAGTAATGACAGATAATACTATTCTATATGGTCTTACATTACATTTTCTATTGTATGTAGAAACGTCACATAACTCCTCTCACGGTTTGAGGAGTTGGCTGACTTCTGAAGTTGGATGACCCTCATATGTCATCTAGAGCCCCAAAGGTCAAAATAATCAAAGTGGTTTAAAAATTTTAAAAGATAAATAATAAAGTGAAGTGATAGGTGTAGCTAAATTCAAAGTGACCTAAAATAAATTATTTCAATAATAGTGTGGAGAAATTAGAGTGGACCCAACCCTAAAATAAGGAAGTGGGGCCAAGTGACCTAGAATGTTTTTTTAAAGGAAGCTACTTGGAGGTATAAATAAGGGCAGGGCTCTCTCATTTGAAACACTTGAGAATATTGGTGTCATGGACAGGGGTTTCAGGCGTGTCTAAGTAGAGGTGTAGGAAAGTGAAGAAAAGAAGGCGAAATGCAAGGAAGGGATGAATTCTTTTGATGAATTACTTTCTAGATTGTGTTTGGGTTATCTTACCATTTTAGCTATAACCTTTTTATATAATGATTCAGATCCTAAAATTTCCATGCAAGTGAGAAAACATATCCAAGTATCTGGTGGTTCAAATTTGACGTTGGGAGTTAGACTTCTGCTAGAAAATAGGGTTTTGTAGCCGATCCACGAAACTAGTCAAATCAGTGTTCGGGTACAAATGTGCCAAGCTTTCTTCATAACAGATCCAAATTCAGTGAGACAAAATGTTTTGGTTAGGGTATAGTCTATATAGTAGGTTGTGTACAGTTTCATATCATTTCATCAAATATGTTGTGCAGGACACGCTCTACAAGATCGCTCTCTAGAATAAACCGAGAATTCAACAAGGTATGCCATTTTGCTATAAATCCCCGTTCCTCACTATCATCCATTCCATTCCATTCCATTCCATTCCATCCATCCGTTCCTCCATTCCTTTCATTCCGCTCCATTCCGTCCATTCCTTCCATTCCATTCCGGTCCATTCCATTCCATCCATCTTTCCGTCCATCCATTCCATTCCATTCCATCCATCCATCCTCCATTCCATCCATTCCATCCATTCCTCCCTCCATTCCTTCCATCCATCCCCATTCCATCCATCCATTCCATCCTCCTTCCTCCGTCCTCCATCCATCCATCCTCTTCCGTCCATCCGCTTTCCTCCTCTTTCCATCCGTCCATTCCATCCATTCCATCCATTCCATCCATTCCATCCATTCCATCCATTCCATCCATTCCATCCATTCCATCCATTCCTGTCCGTCCTTCCATCCGTCGTCCATCCATCCTTCCGCTCCATCCGTCCATCCGTCCGTCCTCCATCCATCCATCCGTCCTCCGTCCATCCATCCTTCCTTCCGTCCATCCGGTCCATCCGTCCTCCGTCCGTCCTTCCTTCCATCATCCATCCTTCGTTCATCCATCCATCCTCCATTCCATCCATCCATCCATTCCATCCATCCATCCTCCATCCATCCCTCCATCCATTCCATTCCTCCGTCCGATCCATTCCGTCCATAGAATGTGATCCCTAAATTTTCAGAAAATGGGTTTTAGGAATAAATTGAATGAAGATGGACATGTTACAAGGAACAAAGCTAAATTGGTATGTAAAGGGTATGCATGGATTGAAGATGGACTTTGAAGAGATATTTTCCCGAGTTGCTAGAATGGAAGCAATCTGTTTTCTTTAGCTTATGCATGCTCCAAAATGTTAAATTATATCGGATGGGCGTAAAATCAACTTTTCGATAGAACTTGAAGAAGAAGTTACATTGAACAACCCGGAAAGGATTCGGTTATTAGAGAGAACCACGGACTATTATGTTTGTAAATTAAAGAGGCCTTGTATGGGTACAAAAGCAGGCTCGTAGAGCATGGTACTCAAGGCTGGATAAGTATCTCTGCTTGCGGCCGGTAGGGTTCGGAAAAGGAAGTGCAAACAGCAATCTCTACATCAAGGTAACTCAAAGGTAATATTTATTAGTGAAGTTTATGTTGATGATGTATTTTTGGTAGTGATGATAATGAGGTTAAGCCATGAAATTTGCAAAAGACATGCGGTGAATTTGAAATGTCATTGCCAGAACCATCCTTCTTTTGGAAGGACTTGGTCACGTCAAAGAAACCAAAGGAATTTTTATTTCTCAAAACCAAGTATATGGGAGAAATGCTAAAGAGGTTGAATGGAAGATTGCAAACCAGTTGTCACTCCATGCAAACAGTTGTAAGTTGAGCAAGAGATGATGATTCGAAGTCTATTGGGATCAAAGGCAATATAGGTCAATGATTGAGCAGCCTACTATATGTGACAACATCCGGACCAGATGTTGTCACATATAGTATGTTGCCAATAATTGACCTGTATTTCTTTTGATTTGTAGACTTTGAATCACATGTATTAGTAGTGTAGAGGATTTTCATATATTTCAAGGGAACATAAGAGTTTGGGTTATTGTATCCAAAAGGAAAATATCTATCACTTATGGCCTACGGATCACGATTAGGCTGAGGTTGTATTGATCACCAACGAAGCACCGATTAGACATCGTTCTACTTAGTGAGTGTTTGGTATGTGGCTAAGCAAGAAACAATCATCCCGATATCTCTATCAACGGTAGAATGAGAGTATATTGCAACAACAACATGTTGTACACATGTTCTTTGGATGAAACAAACTTTGTGGTCTCTGGGTTGAGTATGATGAGCCCATTCAATATATTGTGATAATACAAGTGCCATGTTATCTCGAAAAACTAGGTGATGCACTCCAAGACTAAGCACATTCCAATCAAATTATCACACTTTGCTCACAGAACGGTTGCAAAATCCGGGTTGTGTATGTGGGCACAAAGAACAAGTGGTGGACATCTTTACAAAACCACTTCCACGAGGAAGCCTTTGAATATCTTCACAAAGGGCTAGGTTATTTCTACTCAAAAATGAATGTTTTTGAATGCTTATCTTATATGTCTTAGATGTACCACGAGGAAGCACCATAAAGGGATAGTCTTTTCGGGGGCAGCCAGGATGGAAAGAATACCTTTACTATTGATGACAAGGGAGACTTATCAGTCACGGAATGTGAAGGCATGGTTCAGTGGATCAGTTGTGAATCTGAAGGAACTGAGAAGCATGGTTTTAGGGGGTATGGTGTCATGGTACGATGTTGCATCAGAGTGTTACCATCAATGCCAAAGGGGAGATTGTTGAATTAAGGTTGGTTGTCATTGATATCAATATGAAGAAGAAGACAGTATTAACTAAAGTTTTAGGTAATGGACCCAATGGTGATGTAAATATGAATCATTATTTTTGTCATGGTTGATAGAAGTAAATATGGATGAACTCTAAAGTGGTCCCCTTATGGTGAAAACCCTCCACTGAGAAGGCAGTTTGTGTGGAGTAAGAGAACCCATGCTTAATTATGGAATAATGAGATGAAGGAAAGTAAAGTTTTCAGGGAAATATCCTATATGTGGATGGTTCTTGTCATGTGATTTCAATTGGTACATGTGGGCGTCACATAATTCCTCACCGGTTAGAGAGTTATGGCCACGAGAGTTGGAGACCCTAGGTTTGGGTAGTGGACCCAAGAATGTTTGTTTTGATAAGGTAAGAGTATGAGTTATAATATATTTTCAGATAATAATATTCTATATGGATAGTGCATGTCATGCCATTACGGTGGTATGTAGAGCGTCACATATCTCCTCGCGGTTTGAGAGTTATAGCCTTCTGAGGATTGGAGACCCTCATATGTCATCTAGAAGCCCCCAAAAGGAGTCAAAGTAATCAAAGTGGTTTAAGATATTTTTAAAAGGTAAATATTAATAAAGGTGGTGATGAGTGTTATATAATTCAAAGTGAATACAAAATAAATTATTTCAATATGAACTTTGTGGAAATTAAGAAGTGGACCCAACCCTAAAGAATGGAAAAGAAGTGGGGCCAGAGTGACCCTAGAATAATGTTTTAAGGAAGCTACTTGGAGTATAAATGAAGGCAGACTCTCTCATTTGAAACACACAATTAGACATATTGAATATCTATAGGTTCTAAGGGAGTTTACAAACATAGATGGTCGAGGAAAGGAAAGGAAGACCGAAATGCAAGGAAGGATAAATTCTTTTGATGGTGCTTTCTAAGGTATGTTATTTACTGAGGTCATCTCACCATTTTACTACTCAACTTTTTTTTCTATAATGATTCAAGATCCTGAAATTACATAGAAAGTGAGAAAACATATCCAAGTATCTTTGGTTCAAAATTCATCTTGCGGGTCGTTGTATGTTGGGAGTTACCCTCCATGGAAATGGGGTTTGTTGCCAGTCATGAAACTAGTCAAATCAGTGTTTTGGTAAAAACGTCATAAATTCTATATGATCCAAATTAGGTGGACAAAATGTGTTGGTTAAGTGCAGTTTGTAGTAGGATTTTAACACAGTTTTAAGATCATTTCATGAAATATTTTATGCAGGGCACTCTCTACAAGGTCTCTCTAGAATGGCGAAATTGACAAGGTATGCCATTTTTGCTATAACTCCTTTAGAGAGGGTTCCAAGTAGTTCCACTTGGAGGAATTGCATAAAACACAGCGAAGAACATTGTGTATCAGTTTCATATCTTTATACATTACATGTTCAAAGTTATGATTACTTCAAGTTAGGGTTGTTGACTAATCAAACTAGGCATGTGAGACTAAAAACAAGTTTGATAAATGCTAGTCTTTTGTTTTAAAAGTTAAGGAAGGTTTTTGGGAATGTGATCATATACACCAGGTCTATTAGAGGCTACAAATCAGATTTGGATGATGAAATTGATGAGGGATTTTTGTTGGTTTGTTGATGCACTTGTTTAAAGATGGGTGATTGAGTTGGTGCATGGTTGATGCACACTTGTTTATAGTCTGAGTTGGTGCATGGTTGATACACTTATTTATGGTATAGGTTGATTCTGAGTTGATGCAGAGGTTGATGCATGGTTCGAACTTATTGGTACAGTTTATAGAAATATATCCTCCACAGTATTAGTGTAGCCAGTGGTTCCATCATTTCTACTTCTAAATTGGTGGCCGGGGATAGGAAAGTACATGTGGTTGTAGCTACCTTTGGTTGTAGCAGGACATTGAAGTTGTAGCTTTCCATACGGTTGTAGCCAATTTGGGAGTTGGAGCTTCCCTCATGTTGTATCATGAGAAACTAGGAGGTTGGAACCTCCTTCCGATTCTGTTGGAAAACAAAGGAGGATGGTGCTGTGAATGTAATTCTTCAAGACATATAGAAAAAACATTACGTGGTTTCTCCCGTTTGGGTTTCCACGTGAAAAACTGGTGTCGCGTGCATGTGTGTGATTGTTTATTTATTACTTGCTCATTATTGGGATAATAATTTCTACATTGATATAACATTTGGAAAGATTATAATTACGTTATTCTTGATTCACCCCCCTCTCGGTAATCCAAAATTTACCCATTTTTCATCCACATATTTTTCAGGAAACCAATATGAGATATTATTCATATTTCTTATGATTCCATCTCAAGTCTTGGAGAGTGAGATTGTGAAGGAAATCCAAGATGGCCATTTCTTGAAGTATACAGATCATCCTTATGAGATGAAAGGGTTGAATATTGAAGGCTTTTATTGAAGCAAGAATGAGTGAACATTATCATATTGCATCCCGATCCAAAGATGGATAGAGAAATCTTGTAGATGCACATGCCAATATTAGCATGATTTTGTTTCTCTTTCCCCACCCTCGTTTTGGTTCCTTTATTCATGATGTAGTATCTATACCAACTCATGACCATTCTATGTGATGCAGGGAGAATCTCCCATGTCCAAGCGAGCCCGGTGTGGAAGTGGAGAACAAGTGGAAGTGTCCAACACAAATTTTGAAAAAGCGCCAAGCTGTTAACGTGTGAACATTAATGAGGAAATTTAATGAAACACACTTATATATTATGTAGGACCTCGAACCATACACTCTCGTCTGGAGTAGATAGAGGCATTTATGTTGAGATGAAATAAATGATAGAATTTTAATATTAGATTAAGCGGTTTGAAAGAACAAGGAAGCGGGATATAGACACCCTCATTGTGCATTGTAACATAATCCAGAGCATTGTGTGAAAGAGAAATGCAGTTGTGTAGAAACACCCATGTATAGTTATTTGGATTAATAGAAGAAGTTGATTCGATTCGTGGAGTTGTGTTTGTTCTCTGCTATATATGCTTTGAATACTATGCTCATGAGTATTTAATTCATGTTATGCATTTGTTTTACATACTATGTATGAATGATTTCTTCTTGAGTGTTTGAAATCTGAGAAAGGAGAGAGAATGAAGTTCAATTGTTTCTCTATACGTGAGGATTCACCGCAAAGAGGAGTCACCCGGTTAAGAGTCGTCCCATGCAAGAGGTCGTTAATGAGAAGGCTGAGATAGTTATCTGAGCAAGGATTCCTGCAAGGAGTGCAGTTGAAGTCGTCCGCAAGGAGTGCGTTGACAGAAGGCTCAGATAGTTTAACTCTTGTTCTCGTTCACCCAGAAGTGAAATTGGGTTATAGGAGCCGTGCAAGGAGTGCGTAGGCTAAGGAAAGTCTCAGTTGTGAATTTGAGTGAAGAATCCAAGGACTGTTGTTGCAGGTGTGCGCAGAGTCGAGGAATTCTCAAATATTTTGAAAATATCTGAAGATTGCCGCAAGGAGTGCGTGCAAGGACCCTCTTGGAGGTTGAAAGTTGTGAGGAAGCTCAGGAGGAATAAGGGTTTCAAGCTCGTCGAAGAGAAGCACTGGAAGTTTGTGTCGTGGAGTGTTTAAATAGGCGTTGCACAGTTGCACCGCAGGTGGACAAGTTCCACGGAGGAATACTTGGTCATTCTCAAGGAATTGCCAAAAGGAGGAAATCGACGGTCGGGATCTTGTGAAGAGTATTTGTGAAATCCTGTCAGCCGTTGGATCTGCCGAAGACGCAAGGAGGTTACGACCGCGTTTGAAGTTCAAGCTCCAGGAGTCGTGAGCCGTTGGATTGTGGATCAGTTACCCGTCAGCCGTCGAATCTGACAGGAGTTACACAGTGTTTAACCCTCATGAGAAGAGTAAGAACCCCGAAACGGTGGAAAGACCACAGTCGGAGGATCTCAGAGAGGACACATGTCGTGTGGTCGTCTAGATCGAGGATGTGGTCATCGGGGTTCAGGTAGCTGAGTGTTCATTGTTTTGTAAAGTTTCAATACCCCGAGAGTAAATCAGGGCTGTCCCTCTTGAGGGGACGCGTGGCAGAAATCGGAGCCATCGGGAAAAGTCCCGACAAGGAAGTCGTCTATCGGTGTTTGGGTCATCGGGATATCGGGGATCCTGGTGACAAGGTGTTTACGCATTTTGGAGTCACGAACCATGAAACCTCGACAAGGAGGAAGGTGCCACCGTGCGGCCAGCTGTCAGCACGTTGGAAAGGAGGGAAGCACCATTTTGGGAGCCAGTTATCAATATAGCGGTGAGACGGGATTCGAGGAATCAGGAATCCCGTGGGCAAGTGTTTTTCAGCATTTGAAACCCCATAGCCCTGACGAGGGATAAGACTGTGGTCACAGGGATAACAGTCATATGGGACAAATCCTATAGTCATGAGGGCTAACGCGTAAAGAGCGCGTCAGGATTCGAAGGATCGTGAGTCCTGAGGGCATGTGTATTTCGACATTGGAATTCTCGAAACCCCGATGGGAGTTATGGCTGCGGTCATATAGGGGAGGTCACGTGGACCAGGCATAGCCAGGTGGGGCTAAGGAAACCAAGGAGCGTATCGAGGATCAGGGATCGGTAAAACAAATTGTTTGGACATTGCAAATGTCAAAATCCCGATAGGAGGAATCCCGACCACAAAGTAAAAGAACAGTATTGATTTCCTGATAGAAGAAGGGGAGATCCCGTGAGAGAGTGTTGTGGGTGAAAATTTCCCGATAGGGAAATAGAAGAACCTTTCAGTTCTTCAGGCCGAGGAAGGAGGAAAGATCCTGTGAGCGGACGTGCCTAGCGGGCGCGCCTATGTCACAATGCTTGATATATCCTTGTTTTGGTTCATAACTAATAACAAGGATAGGACTTATGACCTCAATGAGATACTAGGGTGGCTTAATTGGTTGTATGATTATGCCTAGCACTTAAATTGTCCTATAGCATTAGGTAGATAGTTGTAGGCCATTTTTCATTTTATGCATCTTGATTTTGTTTTCTTATTTACCTACTTTCATTTATTGATTGATCATATGAATTTATAGTTGTTATTTTGCTTTTCTCTATATGTATAAAAAGTGGGGGGGAAGAAATTGACTTTATGTTTTTCACTATCTTTACTTTTATACTTTCATATACCAGGGGTCTCGTATCCCCCTACTCATTTTTAGTAATTCTCTTATGTTAGAATGTGGTAGGAGTTTTTAGTTTGATGCAAAGAGCACGTCTTGAATTTCCAAATATTTCTAAGGTTCTCATGCGCTCTATGGTGAGCACATGTCCCCATGTTGGAGCCAGATGTTACCCCCCACTTCTAGGGCTAACTAGAGGAGAATGTTTCTCTATGATTCACATTTCAGACAATAGATCTAATGATGTCATTCTAGACTCTCCATAGACAGTTTCCCACATATGCCTTCATTATATGCTCAACTCAAATCACTCATATGACATGGTGCATTACATATTCAGGTACATTGTTTTGAAACTTTATATTAAGAGATAATGTCAATACTTGGGGCATGAAAATGGTGATCATGGGTTGAATTGGATAATGAATCATGATGCTTTGAATTTATATTTTTTTCCCTGTATCATTTAGTGGTCATCATTATCTTCTAATTAAGTGTTATCACTATTTGGCAAAGTTTTACTACCAAGGGGCCTTAATGTGAATAATATATCCATATCTCTTACCATGAATAACATATTCCATATATTCCCTATCCATTCTCATTTATTTTGGGTTTGGGCAAAGAAACAAACAAGAAAATAAAATTATTAAAAACCAAGAAATAAAGGAGCATGAGTTGTACCCCCTTGTTGAGAGGCCATCCCCCTAAGTCTTATGTGATGAATGCATATCTTACAAAAGGACTCAACAAATCAAATTTAAAAAGGAAAAAAGGTTAAAGCTATAAATAAAAAGGCAAACATGGGTTTGAAAAGACACAGTGCTAAGGAAAAGATACCTCATTAACTAAGCACTCCCTCTACAAAGGCGCTCATGAGGATGACATTCATACATATCCTTGCATGTCAATGACATCCACCCCATGAAGTAAAACCCAATCTATACCACTTACCATTACAGATACTTCTTATTCTAGGTACTAGCACACCTAATAGGGGGTAATAATGATCCTCCCATGCCTAGATTCAAAAAATTGTATAACTTTGTAAGCTAGAGTAAAGTTTGAAGAGGATACATTTTGAGATATATTTAATGGATTTTGTATTGACATGAATCATTTCATATGTTATATTTGATTATGTACCTTTCCTCTAGTCCTTATGACGCATTGGACTACATGATCCCCTCAGATGATGGATTGAGCATAGCCACATGCTTAGTTGACACTTGGATCCTTTGGAGGATATTGAGGGGTTACTAGCACGCTTTTATGGAGGCCATCCACACCACTTGAGAGAGGTCATTTTTGCACTCCTAGGAGGACGTTGATCCTTTTCATGACATGTCTCAAATGAAAATACACCCTAACACACATAGGGTATGACCTTGAGCTCCTTGATGATGGAATGTTGCATGTTAATGATGACTTGATGGGACGTTCTACCTTCTCATGAGGATGTTGGACCATTTCTAAGGAAATTTCACTTGGAGAGATGATGTGGCACCTTTCCATTGGTGATAGTACCCTTTAATGATGGGAAGTTTCACTTGGATGACGGGATGTTGCACCTGTTGACGCAAAAATGCGCAACTAGATCCTGCCTGCAAAGAATTCCAATACACCTTTAAAAAAAAATTATTATTTATTATTATTATTATTATTATTATTATTATATAACTATAAATAGGACCCCTTCAAAAAAAACTATACTAAGTTGATTTTCATTTCCTCCTAAAAATTAATGTCCACAAGCAATTGCTTGAAAACATGACATGATTATATCTTGGAATCCTATTTTTAATACACATGCATGAATGATTCTTAGACAAACAATTGTGATTTTCCTTATGCTTACATTTGCGACAAGTATGTCATCACCATGTTAAAAGAAAGAAGGAGAAAATGACTATGCATAAATGTTATGCTAATCTGGATTACAAAGGTTCAAACCTTGTTATTATATTGAGTTTTAAACATGTCAAAAGGTGGTTAAGTTATTTCTTATGCATATATATAACATGGTTTCATGACAACTTCGATATCATACAAAGCAATTGTATATAAGTATGAATGAGATAAACATACGATAAAGTTTCACATATGATATGTTGATTGGTCATGATGTTGGTGGAATTTGTTAATAAAATTGACACTTTATTTGGTTTATTTTAAATATGGTATAAATGATGGTTTATTGAATATGGTATAAGTGTGAATTGGACAAATTTGAATGTACAGATGTTGTGGTACGTAGTTGGATTTGGGAATCCAATTTGGCATTTTATGGCTTCCATTATGTAACATGTGATTGGTTGTTGGTTGTGGTTGGAAAGTTGGAAAAGGTCATGTTATTGCCATCTGATTTTGGAGGCAAAGTGAGGTTAATGAGAGTTATTGCATTCTCTATTGGTTTTCCTCATGAGGTATACCACTTTTCTTGCATTTTGATTTTGTTGAGAACTCTCTATTATTGGTTGTCAAGGGTTTTGAATTTGGAATGTCATTGGTGGTTGAGTAAGGATCCTAGGTCGTTTTTCTCTAGTTATTTAAGCAAATTTGGATAGGTATGGGAATTTTTTACTCTTCTGGAATCAAAATGAATTTCTCTATGCTGATAATTTTCTAATTTTGGCTCTGTTTGGTTGCATCCTATGTGTGTGTAAAAGTGTTATAACGAATGAGTCGCATTCAAGTTATAATTTTGGTTTTGGGTACAAGTTGTGAACGATACATGACCTGGGTTTGCATGGAAAACATATAGACACGGTCTCTCTTTGAGTGAAACTTATGTATGACCTACATTTGGTTCAGTCTAGTTCCTGCTCGTATGGGTTTTCATGGATTATAATCACAACATTATTTGGTTATGGATTTTTCACTTTCAAATTTTGAAAATATTTATGGTTTTCACTCACCCAAAACTTTTGTTTCGACTTCTCTTATATACAGTTTCCAAGATGGTTTTTGAGAAAATGAATGTATTTATAACATATTAATGCAGTTGGTTTCGAGTCTTGTGAAACCCTCTACTCCTAACTCACTGTTATTTTCATTAATATTTGTTTTTTTTTACTGACATTCAAACCATGAAAATAAATCCATTTCAAATACACAGAATGTGAGTTTGATCTTCAACAAATTTTATGAATGTTGTATGGTGTTGGGTAAACGTGCATATGAATACCCATGTCGACTTGAGTTTGCATACAACCCAAAATTGTCCTTATTTTTTTATATTGATGGGTTATGGTCTAGCTTGTTAAGGGAAACTTTATATGATTCCAAGCAATTTCTTTTAAAAAGAAAACCCTGATTGGCTTGTGCTCACCCACGATTTAGACATATATTTTGATTGTCAATACAAATGGTTTTAAAAATAATTTGTGAGACATGTTGCGACACATGAATGAAGAATTTATGACGAGCAATTTTGATGTGGGAAAAATGGTCAAACCCTTCCTTACTAATTGATTCGACTATCATTGTCACTCCACTCTACTTTTGTATTTGAACTCTATGGATGAATATATAGCCAATAAGACAATGTATGAACTCATAAACATTTGAATAGATTTCAAACCATGGATTTTTGAATCTCTATGTATGGATTTATCAAACATTTTACTCTTGGATATTTATTAAATTATTTTAATAAATAAAACAAGTGTATATCCAAAGGAATTTAAGATTGAAGAGCTACAGGAATTCATTTGGATGATTACAAAGTTCTTAAGTTTTTTTGTGTTGGTTAATGATTAATGGGATTGGAATGATAAACTGTTTGCATTTTAAAAGAACATTGACCATTTTTGCCTCCCTTCCATAGTTTCACTTTTCACAAATTATAAAGCCCCTTCATTTTCCCAAATTCATTTTATTTTCCCATGTTCTAGTTTCAAGGAAAATGATGTAATTATGCAGTAGTTTCAAATTAAAAGTAAAGTTAATAAGGAATAAACTTGAGATATGAAACAATGAGTTTAATTGAGTGACATCTACAGTTGATTCAGGATGGTATGATCAAGGGGTTGATCTTGTGTTGAATTATATGAACTGGTTTTGTTTAGAACAATATTCATTTATTTCCTTCCATAAATATCACTTTTCGTTCAATACAAACCCCACCACATCCCGTGTATCATCTAATTTCCTTGTTCTAAGTGATGACAATTGTGAAATGGAAATCAAGATATTAAATTTGGATGATGTATGCATAGTAATGGATTGATTGCATGCATTCTTGTGTGTTGACTGATAAGAGACAATATTTTAAAATTATCTATTAGGAAAAGTATTTGATGGTTGGTTAGTCTTTCTTGTTTCATACACTAATCTAAGTTTCATTTTAGGCAATGAGTTTTTTCAGCAAGGGAAGTCTTGGAAGGGGCAGAAACAGAGGTAGAGGTTGGAATATTTTTTGGCAAAGAGGTGATAGGAGACCAAGGTTCTTGATACTTTTTGGTGTTGATCCTCAAGAACTAAATCAATTGTTACAAATCAGTTTCTTCAACTTAGTTGGCCAAGGAACCTTCCATCCACATCCTAGACCTGGGAGACCCCCATATCAGCCTCATCCTACCATTTTGAATGTTGGAGTTCCACCCCATGTGTTCCTGCAACCAAAGGTCCCTGTCAACAATAGTTGGGAAGACATTTTCTAGCACCCTATAGTTCATCATGACGGATGGCCCACAATATATTTACCATTAACACCTCCTCCTCCACTTAAGAAACTTGTTCAGAAAATTACATGTCTTGTCCAATCATCTCATGCAAGCAAAAAACT
Organism: Picea sitchensis; assembly: GCA_010110895.2. Lineage (NCBI taxonomy): Eukaryota > Viridiplantae > Streptophyta > Pinopsida > Pinales > Pinaceae > Picea > Picea sitchensis. The sequence continues at coordinate 55,516 of SNQJ01S0026010.1, forward strand.
CAAAACAACTATTCTTGAGCCAAAATTAAGCAAAGGTAAGAAGGTTTCCACTCATTCCGATTCATCTCATAATTCCTCCCAGTCAGTTACATCTCATGCTCAACATATTAATGAAAATTCATGATCTTTCAATGAAGTTCACACCGAGGCATCCAATCAACAACAATCTAAGAAAATAATCTCAACAAACAGGGCATCTCATGGAGTCAGCAGTGAAAAGAAGCAAACTGCTTCTCATAACAAATATGGATTTTGATATTTCATTTTTATTTCTAGTGGTGGATAGTTCACTAATATTTTGACTTCCTTTGGACAACATGACACTATGTTTTGGACAACCAGTTAATATTTTTCTTTTTGCAATGGAAAATACATTTATTTATTTGATATATATGGATCATGTTTAGGAGATACAAGGGTTTTTATAATTGATTTCCTTATGTGTATATTTGATGAGGTGGCATGATTTATTTATTTAAATAAACATGGAGTAACAAGGAGGAAATCGAAAATTTAAAGAGAATAAAAGGAAATAGCGGTTCCACATATTAGTTATTATTTAATTATCATTTATCTATGACTATAATTATTTATTATTTGTCCCTAGTTAATTAAAATTGATTTATGACTTAACTAAAGGTATTTTGAAGTCTCCAAGGTGTAGGAAAGTCGGTGACAGAGTGTGTTGTTAAGGCACTTTGTAATGTTAAGTGACCGGTTTGAAATCTGTGAGGACCAAAAATCAAGCCATGTTAAGGGTTGGTGTGGCTCAGGCCGGGTGCGATCCTCAGGTGATTTTAATGGATTAGATTCCCCTAAGTCGCAGTTTCTCAACCACAAGATAGTCCTGCAGGTCACAAAAAAACTAGCAAACAAAAAAAAACTAAAGGTAGTTTGAAACTACCACAACTTATTTTGAGAAGATAAAATCTGATCACAAGAAAGGACAAAGGCAAAGAACAAGGAATTTTGTTTATGATAAAGGTATGCTCTCATACTTGTGAGATTAATTATTTTTCATTCCTTCTGAGTTATCATAGAGTCTTAACCCTTTTGTTGATAGAAGGGTCTTAGGGGTAACTACGGATATTATGTCTCTAGGCCCATAGGCTCTAGACATGGAGTGTCAAGAACCAAATGGACAAAGAATATCCCCAGAGGACCATTCTTTCTCATTGATGCATTCTACACATTATTATCAACAACAACATCCACCACACTAGCCTGGTCCTAAAGGGAAATGGGCCTTGCTCCATGAGGTAATGAGTCTAGGTATCATGGTAAGTGTCACTCTAATATTTGAATCATTTGAACATGTTTCAAAGAACCTTTCTTAATTATAGAACATTTTCTTGGAACTTATAGTCTTTGCCTTATTTAACCCTGGTGGATGTCATTTTGTCCTAGTAAGTTGGTCACCCTTGGTAATAAGGTGCTACTGGGGGGTTCCTTGAAGAGTCATCATCCATTCTCAATCATACTTAACACCTTCCATACTTCTTTCCTTCTGTCTCTTTATATTTTGGTATTTTCAAGTGTATTGGCTCAAGAATGATATGTACCTCATTTTATGGGAAGAAAGGGCTAAAGGCCAAGAGGGGAAACTAGTTGGAAAAAGATAAAATACAAATCATGAACCTTCCATATTCTCTCCCAAGAGGTCTTGAGAAACAATGAAGCATTATCTCTTAAAAAAATAAGATGTGCAAAAAAATAAATTCACATTTATAGATGTATCGCTTATTAAGAGATATACACAAGTGTGTTACAAGCTAGACTATACCCCCATGGAACTCTTTGTACAACTCCCTTCAAGTGAATCTATGGTACTTCCCCCCAACCTAATCGATTAACCATAGGGAGTACCCAATATTTGGACCTTAATTAATTAATGGAAATAAATGGGCTTGGAAAAATGTTACATTGTGGATGAAGGGAAACTCACCCTCTACAAAGGCACCTATAAATGAGACAATACAAACCCTTGTATGTCATGAAACCCATGCCCAGAAGTTCACCCCACTCCACTTCACATGAACACATGGATTAGATGGGTTTTCTCTCAAGAAACACCTTGGACCCGAGGAATGATTGACCCAAAAGGATGCCTTGAGACCCCGCCCACACCTAAATTTGAAAAATTGTATAACGTCCTTCAACATTTGTCTATTTTTAAAAGGGGATTTTGATGCACATGTTTGGGTGGTTTGATTATTAGATGTGGCTTACTTGTCATGATACTTGTGAATCATGGACCCTTGGAAGGTGTATATGTTTATATTTGCAGGAACTTGTTTGGTGGACATGTATTCATGAGGAGATGATTAGTTTGAACCTTCATGAAGGATTGAAACCCAAGGATGGATGCAGAGACCCCAAGCCTGGGGAAAGATCATGATGACTAGTTTGCACAATTAAGGAAGAAGATGTTTCCTTTGGAGGCAGTTTGGGAGGCCTAGATGATGAGTTACCAACCCCTCTCACCTGGAAATTATCCCTTGGAGGCCTTGGATGTCACCCTATTATCCCATGATGTCACCCAAGTCCAGGGTTTGATACTTGGAGGTGTTGGATGACATTTTTGGCACGTGTGGCATGGAGGTTGGCCTTTAGAAGCCTAACACTCCACTAGACAACCTCAACGTCTCCTTGAAGAGGCCTAACATCACCCTCTTTAGGGTTATTTTGTAAAGAATTGATTTTATTTTTAATTTTAATGAGAAAATTGACATGTAGGCTCGATTTTATGAAAAGACACAATTGTTGGGTAAATTAAGCCAGGATTTCCCATACAAATATGGCTGGAAAACTTTAGTTTTGATATAACTCACCTCTGACAAGCAGGAGGAATGGAATTTTTTCCCTTTTAAGGGTTATTGGATGAAATTTTAAGGTGCACTTTCTTGGAGACTAATGTGGATACATTTGGGATCATTTCTTGATGAAATTTTGGCAAATCTAGGGTTTTTGTGCTTGATTATTCTTGGTGAAGTAAGTGAATATGCAATTTTCATTTCATGATAAATGACTATGGTTTGTTTACTTGTTCATATTTGAGATTATGAAATTGTTTGCTTGAAACCCTAGGAGTAAGAAACATAAGGTGCTTCTTTCTTTCTCTTTGTTTTGCTAATT
>SNQJ01S0026010.1:58660-80753 GCA_010110895.2 Picea sitchensis
TGTTAGTACCTTATCAAACCTCGAGGAGTGATGAGGTCCATGGTATTCAAACTTCAGACTCTTTGAGTCAACCTTTGGAGTCTTCGACCATTCATGACCCTTTTTAGAGATGGATCGAGCACTTTTCTAGGAATGTGACTTGGCATGATTTTTCTCCTCCCTCCCTCCTCCATGAGTTAGATTTTACAATTCCTTATGATATGATGCATTCTCTAACTCATGTTACTTTTGTGCTTAACTTGCCATTGTTTTGGTTTATGATGAAACACATAGGTGGGTATAATGATATATTTCTAGGATGGTTTCACCGGTTATATGACTATACCTAGGATTCAACTAACAGGTAAGTATACTGTAGGTAGGAATTTTCATCCATTGTATTTACCATCCATAACATGTTAGTGTAGTTTCATTTTCATATTTATAGTGGCTTTATTGGATTCTATATATTGTATGATCATGATTACATGTTAGAATAGAGATATTGCAAATTTTCTTTTTAACATTTTCTTTTTCATTTTGATTTTCATCATATATGGATGAAGGGTGATAGTACCACACTATATAATCTAATGAATTTTCTTAAGTGTGTAGGACACCGTTCGTAGCAGTGATGTTGAGGTTCTTGTGCTCTCTATGGTGAGCACATGTCCATGAGTAGGATCCAGATGTTACCCCCAACCTAGGGGTAACTAAGGAGATTATGTCTCAAGTCCCACAGGTTGCAGACATGGAGTGTCAAGAGATAGATGGATAGAGCATATCCCTAGAGGGCCTTTCTTTCTCATTGATGCATTATACCCATCATCAACAACAACAACATCCACCACACTAGCCTATTCCTAGAGGGAAATGGATCTTTCTCCATGAGGTAATGAGTTTGGGTTTTATGGTAAGTGTCACTCTAATATTTGAAGAATTTGAACATGTTGCAAATGACCTTTATTTATTATAGAATGTTTGATTAGAACTTATACTCTTTTCCTTAGTTAACCTTGGTGGATGTCATTTTTTCCTAGTAAGTTGGTCACCCTCAATAATAGGGTTCTATGGGGGGGTTCCTTGAAGAGTCATTGTCCATTCCCAATCATATTTATCACCTTCCATACTTATTTCCTTTTGTCTCCTTATATTTTTGGATTTTCAAGTGTATTGACCCAAGAAGGGATTGTACCTCATTTCATGGGAAGAAGGGGATAAAGGCCTAGAGGAGAAAGTAGTTGGAAAGAGATAAAATCCAAATCATGGACCTTCCATATGCTTGCCCAAGAAGTCTTGAGAAAGAATGAAGCATTATAATACCCACAAAGCATAAATTCAAATTTATAGGTGTCATGTTTGTTGAGGGATCTACACAAGTGAATTACAAGCTAGACTATACCCCTATGGCACTATGTGTACCTCTCCCTTTAAGTGACTCTGTGGTACTTCCCCCCAAGCTAATAGATTAACCCTAGGGAGTACCCAGTATTTGGACCTTAATTAATTAATCACAATAAATGGGCTTGGAAAAATGTTGCATCATGGACGAAGGGCAGCTCACCCTATAAAAAGGTACCCATAAATGAGAGAATACACACCCTTGTATGGCATGAAACCCATTCCAAGAAGTTCACCCCACTCCACTTCACATGCACACATGGCTTAGATGGGTTTTCTCTAGGGAAATTCCTTGGACCTAGGGAATGATTGACCCAATACGATTCCTTGAGACCCCTGCCACACCTAAATTTGACAAATTGTATAACATCCTTGGGCATTTTTGTAGTTTGAAAAATGGGGTTTGATGCACATGTTTGGGTGGTTTGATTATTATATGTGGCTTACTTGTCATGATACTTGTGACTCATGGTCGTATCTCATTTCCTTTGCAGGACCTTGTTTGGTGGACATGTATTCATGAGGATATGATTAGTTCAGACCTACATGAGGGCTTGAAACCCAAGGATGGATGTAGAGACCCCATGCATATGGAAATATTGTGATGACTAGTTTGCATGGTGAAGGAAGAATATATTTCCTTTGGAGGCACTCTGGGAGGCCTAGATGACGAGTTACCAGCCCCTCTCACCAGTACATTAGCCCTTGGTGGCCTTGGACGTCACCTTAGTATCCCATGACATCACCTAGGGCTAGGGTTTGATACTTGTAGGTGATGGATGACAATTTTGGCATGTGTGGCATGAAGGTTAGCCTTTGGAGGCCTAACATTCCACTAGACAACCTTAAAATCTCCTTGAAGAGGCCTAATGTCACCCTCTTTAGGGTTATTTTGTAAAGAACTGCTTTTATTTTTAATTTTAATGAGCAAATTTACAGGTAGGCTCAATTTTATGAAAATACACAACTGTTGGGTAATTTAAGCGAGGATTTTCCATATAAATTTGGCTAGAAAAAAATGTTTTTGATATAACTCACCTCTCACAAGAAGTAGGACTGAAATTTTCACCCTTTTAAGGGTTATTGGCTGAAATTTTAAGGTGCACTTTCTTTGATACTAATGTGGATGCATTTGGGATCATCTCTTGGTGAAATTTTGGCAAATCTAGGGTTTTTGTGCTTGATTATTCTTGGTGAAGTAAGTAAATATGCAATTTTTATTTCATGATAAATGTCTATGGTATGTTTACTTGTTCATATTTAATATTATAAAATTTCTTGATTGAAACCCTAGGAGTAAGAAACATAAGGTGCTTCTTTCTTGCTCTTTGTTTTGCTAATATTTCCTAAGAGGTTCTTGTCTAGAAAAAAATCTAGAGCCATCAAGTGATATCACTTTAGAAACTTTGTCTATTTCTTGTTGCATAGAATATATTTCAAGAGTCTATGAAGAAGAAAAATCGCTAGGGCTTAGAAGTGCCTACACCCTAGTTGAATTTACTCTTTGAGGCTTGGTACTTGAGGACTTAAGGTGATACTCCTCAAGCTTCTATCTTGTTATCTCTTAGAAAAGTATAATCATTTATTTTCTCCAAGTTATTGTGTTGATATAGTTGACTCCATAAGACCTAAAAGGCATTATTTTTCACTTCTCTCTTGTTGAATGATTTATCAAACACTCAAACACTATTCTCCTAAGATTTTACTAACTATCTCTAACCATAGTTTATCCTAGATTACTAATCTACTTTTTGTTGTTGCAAAACATTGCTACGACCATACTAACTGCTGCAATTTTCTGCATACACTAAGATAACTCATAGCTAACTTACTCAGAACTTGCTTGTGACAATTGTTAAGGAATCATATATGCTCAATTTTCATTGTCTTTTCTAGCAATTTTGAGCACTAATTATTGTGGTTTTTACAATTCAATTTTGGTTGTTATAAACCATCATCTAACTGAAATTTTGCTTCATCCATCATATAATTGCATTTCCTATCGTCTTTGGAGGCTTTACTATCATTTTTGTATAAGAAATTGCCATATATATGCTCTGTTGTTCTTGTACACAAATTACACTTCTTTGCCTCAATTTATCATATGTAGACTTTGTTGACTTTGGTGACCAATGAGAGGGTGGGTATTTATTAACATAACCATAGTCTACCCATCCCTTTAGGCCATTGGGGATGCCTCCATTGGGGTAGACGTTCTTATACTCCTAAAAGTGGGGATTTCCTATTGAGGTGACAATGATAGGATATCCCATTGTTATGCCAATCACACTTACTTTCCTTAGACTTTGGGAAAGTACTGATTGTGCAATAAAAAATTTAGTGTTGTTGCCAGAGAAAATCGAGTCAATTTTCCTCAATGACATATCTTTGGTGAGATTTTTCCAAAGCCCATGTTTTACAAGCTCACATGGAGACTCCACTGAGGGTAATTCCCTCACTTCCTTTGATAATCCTATAAGTATTATTTGGTGACTCCACCCATGAAAAATCCAACCATGGCTTCTTAATGGGACTCGGATAATTTCAAACCCTTGGATATGAGTAAAATATCAAGTTACCCTCGAGGAATTCCTACAAGGTATGAGAAATGGCTCCCTAGATTCATTGGTAATAATGTGGTTAGAGCTAAAGATTATATGAGTAAATTTTGGGATTTATTTCAGATAAACCCTATCAGTGATGAGGTTGAAGATCTAGCGATGAAAAACTTTTTAGACACTCTTCATGACAATGCTAGAATATGGTATGATAGTCTCCCTGATGCCAACATCACATTTATAGAACAATTAGAAGAAGGCTTTCTCAAGAGATGGAGTGTTAAAGAGGATCCTAACATGTTGTTATCAAGACTCAATAAGATATAAAGGACTAAGAACGTGACCATTAGGGAGTTCCATACCAAGTTTGAGAGGCTTTTATAACAAATCCCTAGAATTTGTCACCCTTGAAAGGATTTCCTCTTTTTCCTCCATACCAGGGTGTTCTCAGAACAAATAGGATTCCTGCTCAAGGAAAAGGGCCCAAGAACAATACGATAATCTTATGACATGGCTACAAAAATCAAGGAACATATCTCCGCATCCAAGGTAAAACGTTTCTTTGCCCCAAAATTCAAGATTGACAATGCTAAGGTTACCCCAGATATTGATAGTGCCCTAGAAAAATTATAAGAAACTATTGAGGATGAAGAATTCATTAATGAACAAAAATTTGAATAAGATCTTTGTAATGAGGATGTCTAATCCCATGAGGAGGAGAAAGAATTTACTCATGATTCTACCAAATATAAAGAAGACTTGGTTGAAGAACAAGAGCCCGAAGATGTCAATCATGAGGATGAAGTGTCGATGTTTTCTCCTCATTTTGATGAAGTCATACAAGATCCTATTCATCCTACACAAGAAGGAAAGAATGAGGTTAATCATTTTCCTTTTCAAGTTTTTGATGATGTCCTATTCTATCATTCAAAAGGTGAAGAAATAAAGGAATCCTTGGATGAGCTAGACCCCTCATGTTGTAATGAAGGTGATGATATGATTGATGAGTTTATATCTATTGGGAGACATAGATGGGATGTGATTGGTCATTATGGGGATACTATTTATGAAATCGAGGGTCATTTCCAATTTTTTCCTTCACTACAATCATATGTCATTACTACTGATTCTAACATTTAGAAACAAGGAAATGACATGATTACGGATGTATTCCAAACACCCAAGGATGACTTAGTGCAATATTCTCATAATTATTTTTTGTCATACCTTGAGGAGTTTGATGAGTGTTGGCCCTTGGTTATGGATTAAGGAAGAAAGTGAAGAAAAAGAAAGAGAAAAGGCACATTGACTAAGAATGGGTCGAAGTGGTAAAGGAAGCAGAAAAGGAGTAAAGTAAGGGAAAATGAGTGGTTGGACGAGAAGATTGAGGAGAATAGATCAGCAAGGAAGATGGATCGTGGAAAACTCAGTAAGCGTAAAAATCCACCAATGGATGATTTGGTGCACCTCGTGGGAAAGACATAAAGACAGGTTGGAGAAGCCCTGAAAACGCGGGTCAAAGTGGACCTAGGGTTTTGGAATTTAGGGTTTTGACACCTAGGTTTCAGCCTAAGTTTGTCTAAGAATCATTGTAATGTATAAATAAAGACCTAGATGAGAGAAGAGGGGTTCGTTATTGGGTTAGAGTTGTGTTGAAGATCGAGTGATTATTATTGTGTGAGAAAGAAGTGTTGTGTGTGAGAGCACTCTGGTATTGTAAGATCTTCAGTTGGGTGCGAAGGTCAACCCTATAGCTGGGTGCGCAGGGAGGGGAGAGAAGGAGAGAGAAATCTACAAGTTAAGTGCACGAATAGAACTGTATGTTTCCTTCTTAATATATCAAGAAACGCAGTCATGTGGATGTATCCCTAGGGAGAGGGTGAACCACATATATCTTGTTGTTCTATGTGGTTGATGTTGAGTTATTTTATTTCTATTGTACTGTGAATGAATTGTTGTGTTAGATCTAAGACATACTATGTGAAGTACGTTTAAGCTTGTTAAAGAATAACTAGATCTCTGTGTGTTGTTCTTTTGGATCCACTTGCATTTCCTCTAGTTGTAGACACATGTGTCCTGCAACCCCCTATTGCTACTTCGGGTGAGACTACATCTACTCCACAGGTGTTGCCAAAAGGGTCAGTAGTTAGGGATTTTTGGTGAGATGTTGGAGTTGAACCCTGGGTCTGCCCCTGTGCCAACAAATGGTTTCATTGTTGGGACCAAGATCTTCTTGAGGGAATGTCAAGGTGATTCCCATCAAACACAGAGATTCATAAGTGGATAGAAGAACAAGAAAAGGACTTTGCTGAAACCCAGAACAAGAACCCTAATCTTAGTACAGAGGATTGATTGGGAAGGTATATCTTTACTGATATACACGAGATTTTCTTTGGAGGAATTCATAAGGATCTATATGAGTGGCTAGCCAGATTAGCCGATACCCAGTTTGAAATCAGATCTAGACCACATGTGGTTTGGATGTCGACGTTGATCAAGAAGGTCAAGAGAGTTGATAACGTCATGTCGAGAGCAGTAGATCACTGGTTTGATAGCACCATTGGAGGGTACATTGCCGAGTTTTCTATTGACAGAGTCGAGTCATATAACCAAGTAGATAGATATTTCTTAAAGGGACCTAGAGGAATTTTTTTACACTTTTTGAAGTTGAAGATCAAGATGTTATTGCATGAGAATAACATCTTGAAGATACAGTAATTGGTCAGATTGAAAAGATAATTTTCAATAACTCAGACAGCGACAACGACATAGAGTGGGGACATATGTGTAGTGGGAGAACCTTCAGAGAGGTTCGTCTAGTAAACCTATTTGAGCAGAGTCGCAAACCACTAGCACAGGACAAAGAGTTTTGCAATGGATAAGAAGAAGAGTTATTGAACGAGGAAGATTCAGAGTCCACTAAGGCATAGGAAAGGAAGAATGAAGAACCTCACTGAGAAGAATTGGAGACTTCTGAAACTGCGTCAATCATCGAAGTACTATTACTCCTCCTGTTATTTTAGCACCGTTAAGTAACCAAAGTCGTCAAAGTTATCAAAGCACTCAGAGCATCGTTACCAGCAGTTCAATACATAATCAGTCAAGAAACCTGGGAAGATCTATGGAAGATGAGATGAGGCTACCTATCTTTAGAGGAGATGGATCTGAAGATCCTGATCAACACTGGTTTCTATGCGAAGCTGTATAGAGTATTAAGCAAGTCAATGACGAAGCAGTTAAGAGAGATCAATTTAGTACTACCTTGAGAGACCGCACACTAGGTTGGTACATGAAGTTGTTAAGGGAGTTGAACAACCTAAATCGCTAAACGATATCAAGACTTCCTTGAGCGCAGAATTCAAGAAACCCAAGTCGAAGTCACAATGCATTACAGAACTGAAATAAATCAAGCAGAGAGTAGCCGAACCTATTTGGGAGTTTAATCAAAGGTTTAATACATTGACATGTTGCTTAAGTTTTCAGATCCCATACAAGAAAAACAAGGAATGGTTCATTGTTTCCCTCTTACCCCACATTGAAGTTTCCCTGATGCAACAAAAGGTTGCTTCATAGGCTGAGGCGTTGGAGATCACCATAAAACTAGAATCATCTCCTATGGGAGAATCCAACTCAAGTATGAGTCAAATTTTGAGTCAGCTAACTAGCTTATCTCTGGAGGTCAAAGATATGAAGAAAGATAAGGGAAAAGATAAAAGAGAAGACATCTAATGTATCATATGAAAATCAGAAGTCCGCGACAAGGAGCATCATTCCCTATTTAATGAATACTTAGCCTCTTGAGCTCTGAACCCTTTGAAGTAGGTTACTCTACCGTGGTGAGAGGTATGTAGAAATAGACATCGCCTTGGTGAATGTTATTACATGAAAAAATATGTCCAAACACCTACCAATCTTTACTGCACATTCTTTAAGTCTGTGGGGAATGATGAGAAGGATTGTAGAGCTTATGACCTCTTGCATGAAAGGTCAAGAGACACATATAGAATCCAAGGAGAGATGCAGCAGGAGGGAAATAATACGCAGTTTAATTCCCTAGGAAGAGGAAACTTCAACCCTTGCAGTGGATTCAGAGGAAGAGGACGAGGAGGAGGCATGGCTCAATGTTGAGGTCAGATCATTTGTTATAACTGCGCATAGCCAGGACACTTGGCAAGGGACTGTCAGAACCCTTATACCACTTGTAGCTACTGCAACTCATTTGAACATGTCATTGAAGATTGTCTTGTGTTGTTAGCCAAAATTCAAGAGAGACGAGGAGGAAACCAACAAGTATAACTAATCTCAGCATAACCTTGCGGAGAGGACCCCAGAGTCGTTGTTATCACTAGAGGAGGTGTTGTTACAGGAGAAGATAAGGTGACTCCAGGGAGGACTATAGAGGGATCAAGGGTCAGAAGAGTTGCAGAGAAGACACAAGTGTTTGATCCAAGGAAAGAAAAGCAGACGTTTGAAGAAGCAAGAAAAGAATTCGGAGGAGATCAAGCTTCTTCATCAAAGACACAGCTAGAAGTAAGATAACGTGGAATGCCTCTGGCATTTGATCATTCAGTTGCGCCTGAAGATGGAAAAGGGGTAATAAAGTTTGTTAGTTTCCTATATATGTTCCTTGATTTGATTAAGGATGGTAGTGTTGTACAAGAACTACAAAACTTGATCAAACAACATGACCTAGGGAAGGTAGATCCTCTGCTCAATAGAGTAGTACATCAAGTATCTAGAAAGAGAAGAACAAATAAGGAACTACACCTTAATGCTTATATTGGAGATTATGACATAGATTATGTGGTCCTTGACTTAGGGTTAGGAGTCAATGTTATGATGAAGAAGACCTGGGAAATGATGGGAAAACCTAAGTTAATTTATTCTCCTATCGGGCTCAGGATGGCTAATCAACAGGCAGTAAGCCCCTTTGGAATACTAGAGCATGTCCCTGTGGACATCGACGGGGTAAAGACATTTTCCAACTTTGAAGTGATTGAGATAGTTGATGATAGTTTTACATATCCTACGTTGTTAGGAATTGATTGGGCCTTTAACAATTCCACTGTTATTGACTTAAAGAAAAGAAGAATGACATTTGAAGGTGATGGCCTTAGGGTCATTTCACCTCTTGATCATGATGAAGGTCGTAGATACATAGAACCCATCAAATAAGAAGACAACGCATACGATCTAGAGAATAGATATAAATTGACAGCAAGGTAGCAGGATTACATTAATCCTACAACAAATGGAAATTTAAGTTGGAGAATTGACAATGCATGGTCATCAGATTTAGAAGAAGCACTAGAGAACTGGCAGAACAAAATGAATGAAGTTTTTGCGCAAAGAAGTGCTAGAGTGACCAGGGAATTTTGTTGGATTGGCACAGAAGTAAGCAATCTACCCACATTTGATGGTTTAAATCATTTAGAAACTTTATGATTGGAATTTGAAGAAATTGTACTAGAACAACAACGATTGTTGGCACTGGATGAAGCCTTGAAAGAAACACCATCAAGATGGTGGGGAACACACAAGAAGAACATCGTAGAATGGGTGCAGTGTCACACTTTAATGATAGTGCACTTTCCAGACCAAGTCGAAGGGTGCAAAGTTCATTACACAGGTCAGAATTGTCTGAAGGACCATGTGCGAAGTTGTGAGGAGGCCTGGAGCAACATTCCTCAAGAATAGTGGGTGCATAAATTCATTAACACTTTGGACACAACACCTATCAATTGGTACCTTCAACCAGATTTGTGCCTCACCACTTCAGATTGGTACGGTATGACTCATAATTTTGTAGCTACATTTTTATTTGAAAGTCAATACCCTACAGTAGATCAATCTTTACAAGTTGTAAGAAAGAAATTATTTGAGGAGGCACCTAACCTCCCTGTTGAGAAAGAAGAGGATGAATGGACTACACCTCTTCAGAAATTGCAAGGTTGTTACAATATCAATGTTGATGAAGAAGATGATCCTAGGAATGTGAACATCACATAAACTAAAGGACATAGAGACATAGAAGGACTAGGAGTCGAACTACCTTTCATTGGACAGCTAATCAAAATCAAGAAAGTTAACATTGGGACAGAATAAGCACCTAAGCTCGCAAACATTGGAGATTATTGGGATGATGCCACTATTGATAAGATCACCGAATTACTACATGAATATCATGACTTGTTTCCAACCAAGTTCACAGACATGAAGGGAATTAAAGGGCCCATGGGAGAAATGAATATCCCCTTGAAACCAAATGCAAGTCCAGTTAAGAAAAGACCCTATAGACTAAATCCCAAGTATAAGCAGAAAGTCAAAATTGAATTGGACAGAATGCTAGAAGCAGAAATCATAGAACCAGTTGAAGAGTCATAATGGATTAGCCCTATGGTAGTCCAAGATAAGAAGACAGGAGAGATTTGAATCTGTGTAGACTTGAGGAAGCTAAATGATGCATGTTTACATTATCCATTACCTACATCGTTTATTGAGGAAGTGTTAGATAATGTAGGAGGACAAAAAGTTTACTCCTTCACAGATGGATTTTCAGGTTATCACCAGATCAGGATTGCTAAGGAAGATCACCATAAGACCACATTTGCAACAGAATGGGGTTCTTTTCAGTACATAGTGATTCCTTTCGGATTGAAGAATGCACCAACCATCTTTTCTAGAGTGGTGGTCAAAGCATTCAAGGAATTTTTACATAAATTTTTGGAAGCATATTTTGATTATTGGACTGTTTTTAGCTTGTTGAAAAATCATATTGAATGTTTAAGACTAATGTTGGATAAGTGCAGGCAATGTCATATTTCCCTGAACCTGAAGAAGTGTATCTTATTTTCACCCTTTAGAGTGTTGCTAGGTCATATTGTGTGTAAACAGGAGTTGCTGGTAGATCCTTCCAAGATTTCCATTATTGTTGATCTACCTCCTCCTACTTCGATTAGACAGTTGTGCACTGCGCTAGGACATACTAGCTACTACAGAACTTTCATCGAGGGTTACGCACAGATAACAACACCCATGGAAAATATTTTAAAGAAACATTGTCAGTTCCAATGGTCAGAGGAATGTCAGCAGAGCATCGACACACTGAAACATAAAATGGTCATTGCTCCCATTATGGTTTTCCCAGACTGGAGTAAGGAATTCCATGTGCATGTCGATGCTTCATATATTTCATTAGGAGCAGTGTTATCACAACCAGGAGCAGGAGATATAGACCATCCGTTAGCCTTTGCTAGCAGGAAGCTCTCCACAGCTAAGATGAATTACACTTCCATCGAAAGAGAAGTTTTAGCCATGGTGTACGCGTTGTAGAAGTTTCGACACTAATTGTTGGGATGACATTTTAAGATGTTCATTGATCACTCTGCACTGAAGTACTTAGTCAACAAGCCAATGTTGGGGGAAGAATATGCAGATGGCTACTGTTATTCCAGGAATATGATTTTGAGATTATGGTCAAGCCAAGGAAAATGAACAAGGGACCTGACCACTTGTCTAGATTAGAACATGGAAAGGAACCTACCAGTTTGGAGGATACACTACCAGATGCACAGTTGTTGGTCATCAGAAAGGATGATGATCACCTCGTCAAGATAGTCTAGTTCCTTTCAATAGGAATGACACCTCACGAATACACAGCCATTCAAAAGAAACAACTGGTAGTCCATGCTGCATATTTTTCACTTATAGTTGGACAACTATACAATATGGGACCTGACGAGATCTTGAGGAGATGTGTTATGGAGGCAAAAAGACCATTGATTATGGCAGAAGCACATGAAGGCATTGCAGGAGGACATTATGCAGGAAAAGCAACAACGCATAAGGTTCTTAGAGTTGGCCTTTGGTGGCCCACTTTACACAAATATGCTAAGGACTACTACAGATCCTGCGATGTATGCCAAAGAGTTGGGAAACCTTCTAGAAGAGATGAGATGCCTTTAGCACCTCGACTGAATTTACAGGAATTTGAGAAATGGGCAATCGATTTTGTGGGACCTATAAACCCACCAGGAAAGTGCACAGGAGCTCGACACATCATCACCACGACAGAGTATTTGACCATATGGGTAGAAGCAAGAGAAGTTAAGGACTGTAGTGAAACTATAGCTGCACAGTTCATATTTGATGATATCATAACCTGATTTGGATGCTCGAAGATCCTTATGAGTGATCAAGGTACACATTTTATTAATAAGACTATTGAAGCCTTGACTCAGGAATTTGCAGTTCATCATCAGAAAAGCACACCTTACCACCCACAAGCGAATGGTACAGTCAAATCTTTCAATAAGATCTTAGAGATAGTGCTGACGAAGATTTGCAGTGTGAACAGAGATGATTGGGATTTAAGAGTACCAACAGTTTTATGGGCCTATAGAACCACTTGCAAGAAGTTGACAATGAAGACTCCCTTTAAGCTGGTTTATGGTCTAGAAGTCATGGTACCTATGGAATATCTAGTTCCTAGCTTGAGAATTGCAGCATTCACAGATATGGATGACACTGGCATTGTTCAAAACAGGCTTGTGTAGTTGATGGAACTAGAGGAAGATAGGTTTATTGCAGGTTTTCATCAGCAGGTACAGAAGGAACAGGAAAAGGCCTAGCATGACAGTCACATCAAGAATAAAGGAGATATGGTATTGGTATATGACAACAAGTTCATGAAGCATCTAGGTAAGTTCAGGACACATTGTTTGGGGCCGTATGAGGTTGCCTATGTTACAGAAGGTGGATTTGCGCAATTGAAGACTCTGAACGGAGAATGGAAAGAAGGTTTGGTAAATGGGAGTCGGTTGAAAATGTACTATGACAACTAGCTGCCTCACAGCTCTCAGTAAAATCATAAGAAGAAGGGTTCAGGTACCAAGCATAGTTGAAACTGGGTACCAGACATAGAAAAGGCAGTCTGCACATAGTGGGGAGGGATAGAGAAAAAATCGCAGGCTGCTCTGCGCAACCTAAAGTCAAAGTAAAAGTGAAGGTCCAGTCTTGCAGTGACTCAGGACAACTCACATGTGAGTGTTGGGGGCCTGTTGGCCCTTAGTTATGGATTAAGGAAGAAAGCAAGGAAAAAGGAAGAGAAAAGGAAAAGTACAAACTACACGAAAGGCACATTGACTGGGAATGGGTCGAAGTGGTCAAGGAAGAAGAAAATAAGGAGAGAAGTAAGGGAAAATGATTCGTTGGAAGAGAAGATCGAGGAGAACAGATCAACATGGAAGATGGAAACTCAGCAAGCAGAAAAATCCACCAATGGATGCTTTAGAGCACCTCACGGGAAAGACAGAAAGACAAGCTGGTGAAGCCCTAAAAACGTGGGTCAAAGTGGACCTAGGGTTTAGACACCTAAGGTTTTGGAATTTAGGGTTTTTACACCTAGTTTTAGGCCTAAGGTTGTCCGAGAATCACTGTAATGTATAAACAAAGACCTAGATGAGAGAAGAGGGTCTCGTTATTGGGCTATAGTTGTGTTGTGAGATCGAGTGATTATTGTTGTGCGAGAGAGAAGTGATGTGTGTGAGAGCACTCTGGTATTGTAATATCTTCATTTGGGTGCGAAGATCAACCCTGTAGCTGGGTGCGCAGGGAGGGGAGAGAAGGAGAGAGAAATCTGCAAGCTAAGTGTTTAGATAGAACTGTATGTTTCCATCTTAATATATCAAGAAACGCAGTTATATGGATGTAGCCCTAAGGAGAGGGTGAACCACGTATATCTTGTTGTTCTATGTGGTTGATGTTGTGTTATTTGCTTTCTGTTATACCGTGAATGCCTTGTTGTGTTAGATCTGAGACATACTATGTGAAGTAGGTTTAAGCTTGTTAAATAATAACTAGATCTTTGTGTGTTGTTCTTTTGGATCCACCTGCATTTCCTCTGGTTGTAGACACCTGTGTCCTGCAACCCCTATTGCTACTTCAGGTGAGACTACATATGCTCCGCAGGTGTTGCTGAAAGGGCTAGTAGTTATGGATTTTTTGTGCGATGGTGGAGTTGAACCCTGGGTCTACCCCTGTGCCAACAATGAGTGTTCCTTTAAGCACTTGGATTTATTCTACAAAGAAAATTTTCAACAACTATTTTGCTTCAATTCTCATAAAGGTGAGGACGTGGTTTTCCTAGGACATGAACCGCGTGATGAAATTTTCCATCCTTCCTTTGTTCCTTCATCTCACTATGTCACTAAGGATGCAACTGGGAGACATGCTTCTTCTCTCAACTTTTCTCCAAGGAAAATATTTTTCTTAGAATTTAAGGGTAGGTTGAATACCCTAAGAAGAAGTTTTATATCTTACTCTTTCAAATTTCCCCTAAGAAGTTGTCAGTCATCCTCTAGATTCTTGTTAGTCCCTTCTCAGACCTTGAGGAGTGATGAGGTCTAGGGTAGTCAACTGTCAGACTCATTGAGTCAACCTCTCAATTATTTGACCTTTTATGACCCTTTTCATATATGGATCGAGCACTTTTCTGGGAATTTAACTTGGCATGATTTTGCTCCTCCCTCCTGCCTCCATGAGTTAGATTTTACGATTCCTTATGATATGATGCATTCTCTAACTCACATTATTTTTAACTTATCAATGTTTTGGTTTATGATGAAGCACAAAGGAAGGTATAATGATATATTGCAAGGATTGTTTTACATATTATATGAATATACCTATCATTCAATTAACAGGTAAGTATAATGTAGGTAAGCATTTGCATCCATTGTGATGCAGGAACATCACAATCACATCAAAACGAAGCAGACATGGAATTGGAATCGACACCTCAACACATCGAAGGAGCCAAACGAACCTTAACTATCTTGGTAGTGGTGTGAAGATCTTTTTGATTTGCTCGTTAATTTATTAATTGTATGTAAATTCGTGCCACCGTTTGAAAGGATGGAACAATTGTAAATCCTTTACATGACTGTAATGTATTACAAGTGTAGGATAATTGCCTGTATTAATCATTAGGTTGCATTAATTCAATTGAGTAGGTAATCGCTTGAATACAATGTAATAGGATTTAGATAAGAGGAAGAAGGGCAAGAAAGCTCCAGGTCCTTAGACAAGTATCAGTTGTGTCTGTAGAAGATAGCCACTGTAATTATATTTTTTTGAAATGAATAAAATAGAGGAAATTGACCCAAATATACAGTTATTGATATTGTTTACAATTTGACTGTGTTGTTATGTGTTTGTGAATGAATGTTGTTCATAGTGAATGAATGAATAGTTGAATGAGTTCAATTGTTTCTCTTATGTTCGATTATGCAAGGGGTGCATGCAGAGCGCAAGGAGTGTGTATGAAGAATTCTTTTTCAACTTAAAGCTCAGAAGAGATAGCAGGAGATTTCCGTATGCAGAGTTTTCATAGCGAGTGCAAGGAGTGCATATAGAAACAAACTTGTGTTAAATTTTGAAAACTCAAGAAGTTGAGCGCAGAGTATGCAAGGAGGGCATCAAAAAGTCTTTTGAAAAAAAGACGTAGAATGCAAGTGTACGCTAGGGACGAGATTTAAACTTCATTTACCAGAAGCTCAGGAGGAGTAGTGGTTTTAAGTCTCGAGAGGAAACACTTAGAAAAATTTCTGAGTTTTGAAGAGTTGAAGTGTTCAAAGGTGGAGCACAGAAAAATTAAAGTTTGAAGAAGGGATAAGTATGGAGGATTGAGCGGGATAAATCCTTCAGAAAATAATTTCGAAGAGTGGGTAAGATCGAGGGTTAAGATTCGTTCAAGAGGAGCCGAAATATTTCAAGTCGTTAGATCTCGGAGAAGTAGCGCATGGGTTAGTTGCGAGGAGTTATCAAAATTTCGCAAAACCAAAGGATTTGGGAGAAGCAAAGTGAAATTCGCGAAACCCCGACACGCGAAATACCGAAATCATCATAACCATTCATTGAAAGGGAACACGTGGCAACATATCAGTGTTCTGTTGATTTCGCATAGTGGAAGGTCAAAAGGTGGGAGTTGTGAGAATTCACGAAACGTGAAATCACGATTTGATCACAACCGTTGGCTAGAGAGCTAGTGTGGACCGTTGATCTGATCCAAACATTTCATAATTTCAGGTATCGGAGGAATGAGAGAATGGAGGTGAATCGCATTGGGAGTTCCCGATACGCGAAAACCCGACGCGCTAAGAAGAATTGGCCCCAAGTCATAGTGAAGGGTCATATGGATGAAGGATAAGGTAGGAGCTAGCATGCGCTAGGCCCTTGTTGGAATTTCGGGACTCGAGAGTTCGAAGGACGGAGAGTCGATTGACTCATATAGCCGATACATGAAATTGTGACACACCTTTTCAGATAGCCATGTGGTCATAAGGCGTGGTCATGTGGAGAATATCGGTGCTTAGCAGTTGTACACGTGGGTGAAGTTTTGCAAAGACCTGTGAATTTTTTTGAGAGGTTTCAACAGGAAATTGAAGAGCTGCTTCAGCTCAGAGATTTTCTTGAGAAGATCTTAAGACTGGGAGGTCGCGCAGCCCTTGGAGAGAAAGGGGGTCTGCACCACATTGTATATACCATGCATATCATGTTAGTGTAGTTTCATTTGCATTTTCATATTTTATTTATCACATTGTGTATATTTTATGGTCATGATTACATGTTAGAATAGATATATTGAAAAATTTATTTTCAATATTTTCTTTTTCATTTTGATTTTTATCATATATGGACGAAGGGTGATATTACCACCCCAGATACTCTAATGAATTTTCTTAAGTGTGTAGGACACGGTTCATACTAGATATGTTGAGGTTCTTGTTGGCTCGCCAATTTGACATATTTTACATCATCAGTTGGTCTCTTTTTAACCATTTCACCCTATCCTCACACCTGTTTGTTATGCCTATTGTTGTATTTTCCCACACTTCTGAAGTTGATATGTTTAACAAGATTATTTTTGTTAATTATTATAATTGGTTTAGAAGTGGTTTAGACTAATCTTTCCAATGAAGGTTTGTGACAGTTCTGTTCCCACACCAGACCTCCATGTTTAGCATATACGCACACCGTTGGGGACAAAATCAAGAAATGGGTTTTGTTAGAAATACTTCCAACATACTTTGGTGTTCATTATTTCACACCCAGGTCACATGTGTGGACCTCTAGCACATGGTCAAAGGACGGGTCAAAATTGTGCCAAATTAGTAGCAGCAGACTTCAGCCTCTATTCCCAAGAAAATGAAGAAGAATCTAGAAATTCTGGAACATGGGTTTTCTGCAGCATGCGTCCATTTATTTGACTTGTGAGCAGATTTCTAAAATCATGAACGATCAGAGAGATATCATTGTTTTTCCAATCTGGTTTTGTCTAGATTTATAGTTGCGCCTGCCTCCAATCTTCTACATGAATGGATGCGTCCAACCAACAAGGGAGACTAAATCAAGCTATTATCAACATTTTTATGTCATGTAAAATCATTTGTAATCATTTCTTGGTTATCCTTGCAAACCAAGATCAACTATAAAGAGGAAACCAAATATCTTGTAAGCTAATTATGCTTAGACCAGGCAAATTTGAGGGAATTAGTTTTGATCCATTCCCTTGTTATTTTTAGTATATATATACAACCATGGAGCAGTGGGAGAGATTATGATTGATGTAGGATGGAATTAGTATTCGAGATCCATGCTTGGACATTTGTAATCCTTCATTTCATTCAATAAAAATCAGTTACTGATATTCTACCCATCTTTGAAGTACTCATTTAGTCTGTAAGATTTTTCACAATGTGTGTTAGTTTTGCAGGCCCCCCCATTCTCTACATACGTTGTGCTACTTTCATTGTCTTTTAATTAGATAGTTCTTCTATAGATCTAATTCCTTAGAATACATTAAAGCATGTTTCCTTTCTTTTCATTCATTGCTTAGTGATTCATTTCCGACAGTTTGTTAGCATAATATAGAATTGGCTTTCATTCCACATTTTATGTGCTTTCATATCAAAGCTTACGAGCCCCGGGTTTATGATTTGATGTCTAGAATTCATACATATATTTCCACCGACATTTTTGGCATCATTTCCGAGGAGGTGCTAAAAACAGATTAAAGCCTAGTTAGATAGGTTATCTGTAAATTACACATCTTGAGGGAGGGGAAGCATTAAGACGGGAGGTAAGAACCTACGCGGTCACTATTGGGAGTTTCCCCAAAGACTTCACTGTTATTTTCATGCAAGTGTGTTTCATTTCATGCAAGTTTGTTGCCTTTAAATTAAACAACTTGGGGGAGGGGAAGTAGTAAGACGGGAGGTAAGAACCTACGCGGTCACTATTGGGAGTTTCCCCAAAGCCTTTAATGTTCCTTTCATGAAAGTGTGTTTCCTTTCATACAAGTGTGGTGTGTAAGATTTTATTTATCTCCTTGAAGTTTTAGTTTTCAGTTTCTAAGAATATCATGTATTAGTCCATGTGCGAGACAGACATTAGCATATCAGCCAGAAGAAAGTACATTAGCAGATCAGCCAGAAGAATGTAAATATGCTCAAGCATTTGTTGAGCAAAGGAGGGCATACCCCTGCAAGGATCTTTTCAAATCCTTGCTCACACTCTAGAGTTGCTACCAGGGATGAGTTTTCCTTTCAAGAAGTAGCAAAGGAACTAGAGATCCATGAACATAGTCCACATGAGGAGGATATAGAAGTTTCTTTCAGTAGCCCTTGTGAGCAGATAGAGGAAATCGAAGAATTATGGACTACATCAGATGAAGAGAAAAACCTAGAGACAGAGATCGAGGAATTCTTGGCATGTTTGTCAGCAGATCCTTTGTGCATCATAGAGTGTGAAGACCAGTTCTTAGAAGAGCCTAGTGATCTGTCAGCCATAGAAAGCCAAGGAAACAGAGACTACATTGAAGATTGGTTCCAAACCATCATCAGGCCACATTACTCCTCTATCCTTCAACATTTCTTGGCATCATCTCCACAAGAAAAACTAGTTTCTCATGTCCAAATAGTTATTGAGGTATATTTTTCATATTTGGATATGAGTATTCTTATAAATCTGTTATGCACATGGCTTCACTAGAAATATTCCTACACTTGAGAAAATGTTTCCTTTCTCAAGTAGGGTAGGATAGTAGATCAATAAATTTTAATAATTGTTGCATATAGCTAGTGGTTCATCTCTAAGCACAATGCAACAACCTTTTTATGTTCTTGAATAAGTGGGGAATGTCAACAGTTGACAAGGCATCTTGAGGGAGATCTATGCTCTCATCAGTAGGATTATATTGAGATTGTTGGATATTTGCAAGGATGATTTGATGGTTCTCTACAAAGTTAAAGTTTGCATATAGTTTGCATCCAACAAACATCTTAAGACAACAACAAATTTTTCCAACAACAACATTCTTGTCCTATGGTACCAGAACTGCATGGTGGATGCCAAAGATCTGCAGATATATTTTGTTTCTTTCATCAATTGGACCAGTCTGTAGCAGCCTAGATACCTTCTTCAATTCCAAATCATGTATGTAGAAGCTCCAGAAAATTAAGGTAACTAGAGGTAAGATTTTTCTAATCATTCTAATTTATTGAAAATTAAGGAAATTTGTTGTAAATACAACATTTCAAGCTTGTTATTCTATCCTACCACTTGTCCTTGCCATTTCTTCTCATAATCCCACTAATACCCACTTATAACCCCCCATGTGTCCCTTTTTTTGTTTTAAATTTGCCTCCATCAAACCCTTAACCATTATGTCTTTTTCTCAACTAATGGTTGTGAAGTGTTGAATAAGTGCACCTTTATCCCTTCCCCTACAGAATTGTAAGTTGTTTATGGAGGGCTATAGGGGAAAGATCAGCAATAGAGAAGGCATGTTAATCTTCCAGGCTCAAAGGAAATTCTTCAGTATGCATATATGGGATCAAGTGTCCTGTCCATTTTGCAGATAATAATGAAAATACAAGAGAAATTGACACATTTTTGGAACATCATAAAATGCAGTTACAGTCTATTGGTTTGCAACAATGATACATACATTTTGGAATCCCACTTGCAACCTCACAAATCCAATTTTTTGTAATGTTGTCATCATCCATGAACTGGAAACAGAGTTGCCAAGATTGTTGTTTCTCAAATGTTGGAATTGTTAATGCATTCAGTAAAAGCCTTTCTATGTGCCTATGTGATTTTGGATATCATCTTGAGATATGGTAAGAGAATTTTCACAGCTTGCATTTCAGATCCTCATGGCACTTGCAACCTCGTTCCCTTGTTTTTGCTATGTATAAAACAAATTTGACACCGTATTTGTTATTCTCAGCTTTTTTCTACTCAATAGTAATTAAGCCTAATAAAGTTGAGATGGCAGCAAATGCACCAGCAGTACACTTCATTACAACAAGCTCATACATTGTTTGATCTGCACAATCTAGTGCTATTTATAGGTGGTCATGTGATCTAATTACACATAAGATTCATTGACAGGTGTCATGGTACAATTCATTAGCTTGAATCTATAACAATGTCGCATTCGATGACCACTCTATGAAAGGGGCATTAATTTGTTTATAAATTGATTGTGAGATAGACTTGGAACTTAATGCTACAAAAATGGATATTCAATTGTTGTGAAATGTTATGATGGGTAAACATTTTTGCACAATTATGGGAATTTTGACAAGGGTACATTTTCCGAGTGGATTATCTATTGTTGGAAAGGCAGCTAAAATGATTCTTCCATTGAAGCCTCAGATTTGAGAGAGCATCAACAATTGATGGAAAAATATACAAATTCTATTTTTATATATATATGGCCTGGTTTTTGTTGACAATTGCAGTCAATCACTATCTTTACAGAAAAGGGAAAGACTGATTTTGATATTTCTGGAAATGTGAATGATGCAGGGCTTTGTTGAATAAGCTATGAGTTAACGTATATGCATAAGTTTTGTGGATGGATTTGCATGAGGGAATGAAAATACATCAGTGGGTGGAAGATGTCCCATGACTTATTTATACCATATCCGGATGCTATTTGAAATTGTTGAATTTTTGGGTCAGCACTTTTTTACCAGAATGGTATATCAACTAGTGCATTATTTAGTTTATTGGCAGTAATGCTTTCATAGCTTATTACTCGGACAAATTTATGACAATAAGTTTGCAACACTACTTTCCATTATTGTCTAAAAATTGGCTTTTAGGTTACTACCACCATTTTCATAAGAAAATAAGCTCAGAGAATTCAAATTTTTTTAGCATGTATGAAGGATGAATTTTGAACAACATGTATGTTCCAAAACAACATCCAGGAAATTTAGAGTAGGTACGGGAATACCAGAGTAAGTACAGGAATGATGTTGTAGCTACATTTTTATAAAAAAAAATTATAGAGCAGAAATTGATTTTTCAATATATTCCAAACCGTGCACCTTTTGGCCACGAAATTTGGAACATATATGCACCAAGGTTTCCAATCAATTCCAATCAATTCCGGTTTGTATTCTTCAAGAAATTGGCCATTGAAATCTTCAACCATTTTTCCTTTTTCTTGAAATTTGTGCCCCTGTTGGCTTTTATTTTTGGAAAGTGGGAGCATAAGGATGATCTAAACAACCTCACAAAATTTTATGGAAAACCAGTTTTTAGTTTGACAGATAAATCAATAGAAGTGACTGCAAATTTTATAGTTTATTGCCTTTATCAATGTTGATACAATCCCACTATGAGGGTCAAAATCTTTGCTTGATTTTCTAAAGGAAAATTTGTTGGGGGATCATTTAAGGAAAATATTATGTGAGGTTAGCTTGGGCATGCATGGAGTTTTATTCTCAAGGAATCGTGTGAAGCGATCGGGTTGTAGCAGTGTTTAGAATGTGACTGCTAGTTTAAGATGTATATACACAGATTATATATCCAGAATTGTTGAAGATGTTACATGCACATGCACAAAGGTGTTATTCAGTTAGCATGTTTTTTGTCCACAAATGAATGCTATGCTTGCATAATGGAATAAGAAAGCAAACTCACACATGTTTATCTGTTAAGCCCTAATATTGGCTCATTACCCCTTAATTGGGGCATATTAGATTAGTAATGCTATTTTATTTATGTCGTCTTTAGGCCATTAGTTGTAATTTAGATTAGTAATGTTATTTTAATTATGTCGGCTTTAGGCCATT